>SJYO01016970.1:51960226-52211197 GCA_006410555.1 Capra ibex | reverse complement strand
ATTGTACATATGACAGTACATTCTTAACTTAGCGGTCAGGTACAGACTGCATCCCACGTCGTACGAACCCCGACCACGTACCCCTACTGGGTCTCTCTACAACACCCCTCCCTCCACCCTCCCCCCAAGTACAAACCCTTGCGTACATTCTTAATTTCTAAAATTTTAATTTTTTTTTTAACAAAGAGAGAGTCAAAGAGAAAGAACCCAAATAAAGTTAAAATTATTAAAGAATTAGGGGCCTACTTAAAAAGAATCATACTATTAAAAATTTTATATGTAATTAAAAATCTTAAATCTAAACACCGAATAATTTTCAAAAAGGGGATTTGTCTACTATGTCTCATCATATAATTTGAATGTATCCACACGTGAATCCTGTCTTACTCGGTAAGTATCGTCACTTTGTTAAAGACGACGGGGAAATCAGGGATTGAGGTGACCTTTTCTTTTTTTCGGTGTATCTTATACACGATTATAAATGACTCAGTAAATTATAAAATATTATCTGTAACTGTCGAAAATTTCCAACATCTATGTCGTCGTGTGTGTAAAGACAAACAAAGCAGTACCCAAACCCTAAGGACACGTCTTAAAAGTACCAAGAGACCAAAAATTTATCTAATCGCCCTGTAACATCTTGTAAAGAACAATCACCCCTTTTTAACCGTCGTTATTTACAGATCGTTTATATCCCCTGATAAAGGGTTTATCCCATAAGAGCTTCGAAACTTCTAATGTCCTGACCTAAGACAACCCAGAACGACTTTGGTAATCAAAGAGATATAGAAAGAGAAAACGGATGAGAGTGAGGAGTGTAGGGAGTGATTGGGACTTTACCGTGTACATGGTCTTGGACTTAATCTAGATCGAGACAAAGACAGTTTAGATTTTCTTTAGATGTATTTAGTATTACAAAGACCTACGTAAATGACTTCATAAACTTCTCTGTCGTTTGACCCTACTGGTGTAACATCCCGTTTGTAAGGGTCATAAGTGTCCAATGTCGTAATGGAAGGGGAGGATTTAGAGATAAGCGAGAGGATTTATCAGTCTTGAGTCCAACGGTCCAGGAAACGGGAAGGACATGACAGAGGACGTCGAAAGGTCTACCTAAGTCAAGGAACCGGACGTCGACAGACGGGAGAACCACAAAGGAGAAGTTGTTTATAGGGTATAGTTGTATTTCTTCCGGGGCCGTCACTCGTCGTTAACAGTAGAAGACTTTAACCGTCTTGTTCTTTCCACTACTTGTGTTATATAAAGTCAAGTCAAGTCAACGAGTCAGTACAAGCTGGGAAACACTGGGGTACCTGACGTATGGTCCGGAGGGACACGTAGGGGTTGGGGGCCTCAAATGGGTTTGAGTACAGGTAAATCGAGGTAGTTTATCTGTATAAGATTATTCTTAAATCTTGAGTCTGGAACGTACCCTTTATGACCAACAAAGGTTGGAATGGTTGGAGACATTGAAGGAGGGTGAAAGGCGAGTTATAGAGGACAAGACATATGAAACGATATTCGTTAAAGACACCCCATTTCCTTTCTCTTCTCGGTCACAAATAAGTCCTCCGTCCCGGGACTGAGAAGTTTCCCTCCTCCGAATGGAACTGAGACCCTATGCCCCGACCCGGATCCTCCCATGACAACTGATGTCGAGACATCTCTACGGAAATAAACACTCCCGTCTGGGTTCGGGACGACCTTTGCCTAAAGAAAGAAAGAAAAAAAAAAAAGTAAAATTGTAAATAAAAATTAACCTCCTATTAACGAAATGTTATAACACAACCAAAGACGGCATGTTGTTGCACTTAATCAGTATTTATATACATACAGAAGAGAGAGAACTTAAGACAACGTCGGTTTTGGTGTCTTAGTCTTCGATGTAATCACCAGATCAAGTCGTCACAATAAGTCCCTTAACCAGTTCTCGACACATAGACTGGAAAAGTCACTAAAAAGATCGTTTTATTATTACTTAATATTTATTATTTGAGAGGAGACAAAGGTAATGGATCTTCCGTAGGTCACCTGTTGATGACTTAGGTCTGAGTGGGAGACGACGGAAGACTTTGAAATTGTTTTATTTTTATTTTCAAAAAAAAAAATTAATTTTTATTTACACCTTTACGATGTTACAAAATAAAAAGATTAATGAACTACAACTAAGAAAAAAAAAAAAGGAAGAAATATAGAGTTGAAGATTACGAAAAGAAGGACACTGGGAAGTAGATTTGTGACTAGTAAGGAAAACAACAAGTCAGTGAGTCAACACAGGCTGAGACACTGGACCACCTGACGTCGTCCGGTCCGAAGGGACAGGAAGTGGTAAAGGACCTGGAACGAGTTTTAGTACAGGTAATTTTTGAGTAAGGAAATGTCCAAAAAATACCATTTTATGTTTTTGTTTGTCTTGGAATACATAATTAGAATGTATTACCTGTTAAAGTACCGCGTCATAAAAATGTCGTCAGTCAAATATAATAAGAGAATTTTGTAATGAACTTTTAATATCCGGGAGAGGGTAAAGAGAAGAAGTGGAGAAATGGTCGTTTCTCCTGAGTCTCAAAAAGTAATAAAACTCAGACACTTATATTTGTAGTGTTCTGATGTAAGACCAGTCAAATCTACACTTTTACTTTCAGTGAGTCAGGGCAGATCGAGAAACACTGGAGTACCTGATATTTCAGGCACCTTAAGAGGTCTGGTCTTATGACCTCACCCATCGGAAAGGGAAGAGGACCCCTAGAAGGGTTGGGTCCCTAGTTTGGGTCCAGACGACGTAACATCCACCTAAGAAATGATCGACCCGGTGTTCCCTTCGGACCCAAATCGTTACTAACTCAATATAAAGACTTCAATGGGAGCCTCATCAATCTACAACCACCCTCACTCACTCACATTTTGGGATATTTCTTTTGTTAGGGGTCCGTCGTAATAGACCAAGAACACAATCATAAGATCAGTGATCCACATTTTTTCTCCTTTTCTGCTACGTACGAATAAAACTCTTTCGTGTCTGTCTATAAACAACTGCTCTTTCTCCTCTCTTTTTCACTTTGTATTGATCTCTCCCACAGAGTCAACTCCAGTCTTCAACTGTCTTTAACCTCCATCTTTCTTCTCTCACTTTTATTAAGTTCCCCCTACCCCACCCACCACCTTAGTGTCCTTCTGCTACAATTTCAAAGTTTGGTGGTACCAAAATAAGAGAAATTTCTTGAATAGGACAAAACAAAGAGATCAACAATAAAACGAAGAGAAAAGAGTTTGAGAACTCCGACCCTAGACTCAAACGAAACGGGTACAACACTCTTTCCACCATTTGGAACCCGCAAGGGTCCATAGGTCGTGTGATCGTGTGTAGGTCTCCCGGGACCCACCAGACCTTACAAACACTCTACTTCTTCGGAACCACGACTCACTCACTTCTCCTTTTCTGAATTAGTCCCAGAACCCTTAAGACTACTGTTTTGATTGAGGTCAAAACACCAAAACTATAAAACAAATAAATTCTTAAACAAATTTATGTTAATTCACACTATTAGAACTGACGATGGAAGAAATAGAAAATATAGTTGTCTATATGTAGAGTATATATATATATACGACATTTATGTAAATTTAATGTGATCCTTCGGTATAAGTAACACCTTTGTTGATACTTCGTTGATATTAAGAAAAGTCTGTATAACTGTCGACATCGACATCCATATATAAAAATACAAGACCATGGTACATCAATAAACTATTTAACGATAAAATAAATTATTACATTGTACTCATTGAAAAGTGTAGTAATCTGAAGTCACTCAACAGTCGTTTACACAAAACTCTCGTTCAATATAATCTTATTTAGGTATGCCACTTAGTAAATAAGACATTGAACCTTTAGTACAAACCTTGTTTACTATAGCAATCAGTCCTTTTATGGTTTAAGAAGGATCCTTGAACTTATTAGTACTTTATTTATCAGAAAGTAATATCTCGGACCACCCGATGGCAGATACCCCAGCGTGTCTCAGCCTGTGCTGACTTCACTGAGTCGTCGTCGTCGTCGTCGTCGTCGTCGTCGTATCTCGGGTCATGTCCTTTTCGGTAAACCTTCTGTCCTATCCCATACCGGAGAAAATTATCGTGAAAACGATATTAAATGTTTCCCTAAATCATTACTAATTACTAAATTATAAACATTTTATAAAGTGTTACGTAAATTAAAATTTTGGTACATTGTATAATAGGTGTTTATAGTTAAATCCCGTACCAAAACAGAAAATAAAAAAGATACTTCTTCTTTTTTTTACAGTAAGTCCTATCTTTTTACAGATTTCATAAAAGATCAAGAATCAAAACTTACGTATAAGATCACTTTTTCACTCTATAAAATCTTTTACTAAATGACAGTCTTAATGTTATGGACTAAATAATAAGTGTCGTATTAAAAAATAATTTATGTAAAAGTTAGGATAATAGTAAAAAATTTGATGAATCGAGGTCAGTTTTACTTTTACGGGTAAAGAAGTAGAAATAAGTACGGAAAGTGTAAGGTCACGGGATCTTTCTCTAAAAGACGTAAGTATTTACTTTTTAAGACCCAACGAGTAATATAGACTTTCTATCTTTCAACATCACCTTTACTTACTACTCTTTCGAGATGTCGTCGTTGGTAAACGAAGTAACACAAACGACGGGATCTTATCATAAATAATAAAAACAGTAGTGGTTTGGTAAACCAAGGGAACGGTCTCAGTAAATAAGAGGGACGGAAAAAGACCCCAGATGTACCGAATCAGTGGACTCTGAACTCTTGTACGAAAAGGGGGAATACACAGTATTGACTCTTTTCAAAAAGAGGTTTTCATCGTGATCCAACTTTTATTTCAAGAAACTTCCGATATCATTCTTTTGTTTTTCTATAAAAGAAAGATTACCTATATTACCTATCATATACATTACCCGGGATTCTTTAGGATCGACTAAACACTGTACTTTTATATAAAGGAGTTTTGACACGAACAACCTTGAAATAAAAGTTTACTGTCTTAAGAACCTTCCTTTGTACTTTCCGAACGATGATAAATTTTTCAAACCCGATAATTTTTATATATATATACACGTAAGGGTCTATTCTGTATATAAAGTCTTCCTGACATAAGATTCTGTCTTACAAAATAAAAAAATGAACCGTATTGTCTCTTGAGTTGTGAAATAAAGTGTCTACGGTAGACAAAAACCAACTGGAATTAAAAGACCTACTCACAAAAAGAAGTTTATAAAGTTCAGTACTGATTTAAAGTAAATTGTTCTTTACAAATCCAATCAAACACTAGTTCTTTAGTCTACGAGATTTAGGTTTGCATAAATTTTTTTGACTAAACATTAACACAATTACGGTCCTGTTTCAGATGAAAAACAAACCGAGAAATTTCCGGTTGTCGTAGTCAAGTCAAGTCAACGAGTCAGTACAGACTGAGCAACGCTGAGGTACCTGACGTCGTGCGGTCCGAAGGGACAGGTAGTAGTTGAGGACCTTGGATGAGTTTAAGTACAGGTAGCGCAACCATTACAGTAGGTCTGTAGAGTAGAAGACAACAGGGGAAGAGGAAGACGGAAGTTAGAAAGGGTCGTAGTCCCAGAGAAGATTACTCAACCAAGAAGCGTAGTCCACTGGTCTCATAACCTCAAAGTCGAAGTCGTAGTCAGGAAGGTTACTTATAAGTCCTGACTAAAGGAATCCTACCTGACCAACCTAAAGGAACGTCAGGTTCCCTGAGAGTTCTCAGAAGAGGTTGTGATTAACTACGAGTTTTCGTAGTCAAGAAACCACGAGTCGAAACGAATGTCAGGTTGAGAGTGTACGTATGTACTGATGACCTTTTTGGTATCGAAACTGATGTACCTGGAAACAATTATTTCATTACAAAGACGAAAAATTGTACGATACATCCAACCAGTTTATTGAGGTCTTTCTTACGTTCCCTACCTCGGTTTCGTTTTTGTCATGGGTCGACACCTACACTGACCACTATCTTCGTTCCAGACTACGATATTTCTCGTTATAACGTATCGTTGGACCTTACAATCCAGGTACTTAGTTCCGTTTAACCTTCACCAGTTTGTCCTCTACCGTTCTCACTTGTAGCTGTAAGATCCTTAGTCACTTGATTTTACCTGACCTTACCCACTTAAATTTAGTCTACTGGTAATATAGATGAAGACACCCGTCCTCAGGACATCTTCTTTACCTCATCGGTAGTACCAGTTGTTTTCTCAGGTTTTACGTCATGAACCTACGTTAGAGTTTTTGCTGTCTTACTAGAGACAAGTAAGGTTCCGTTTGGTAAGTTATAGTGCCGTTAGGTTCGGATACGGGGTTGGTCATTACGACTTCTTCGACTTCGACTTACCAGGATACTTCTGGATATTCTAGAAAATCTTGATTGTGGGGGTTTTTCCACAGAAAAAGTAATATCCCCTGATCTTACGTTTTCATCCTTCAGTTCTTTGTGGACCTCATTGTCCGTTTAAACCGGAACCTCATGTCTTACTTCGTCCCGTTTCCGATTATCTCAAAACGGTTCTCTTGCGTGACCAGTATCGTTTGGGAGAAGGTTGTTGTGTTCTCTTCTGAGATGGGTACCTGTAGTGGTCTACCAGTTGTGACTTTAGTCTGACTAATATAAGAAACATCGGTTTCTACCCCTTCGAGATATGTCAGTCGTTTTTGTTCTGGACCTCGACTGACACCGAGTCTAGTACTTGAGGAATAAGGGTTTAAGTCTGAATTTAACTTCTTTCACCCCTTTTGGTGATCTGGTAAGTCCATACTGGATTTAGTTTAGACAATACTAATATACAACCTTCACTCTTTATCTAAATTCCCTGATCTAGACTATCTATGTCACGGACTACTTGATACCTTACTCCAAGTACTGTAACATGTCCTCCGTCCCTAGTTCTGGTAGGGGTACCTTTTGTTTACGTTTTTTCGTTTTACCGACAGACCCCTCCGGAATGTTTATCGACACTTTTCTTCTCTTCGCTTTTCGTTTCCTCTTTTCCTTACTATATTCGTAGACTTTCGTCTCAAGGTTTCTTATCGTTCCTCTCTATCCTTTCGGAAGGAATCACTAGTTACGTTTCTTCATCTCCTTTTGTTGTCTTAACCTTTCTGACCTCTAGAGAAGTTCTTTTAATCTCTATGGTTCCCTTGTATATTCAAGGAACCACCGAATCTGTCATTTCACAGACAGATGTTACGTCCTCTGGGCCCAAGTTCGGGACCTAACCCTTCTAGGGGACCTCTTCCTTTACCGTTAGGTGAGGTCATGATAACGGACCTTTTAGGGTACCTGTCTCCTCGGACCGTCCGAAGTCAGATACCCCAACGTTTCTCAACCTGTACTGACTCACTGAAGTGAAGTGAAGTTCCCTTGTATAGTACGTTTCTACCCGAGTTATTTCCTGTCTTTACCATACCTGGATTGTCTTCGTCTTCTATTATTCATCTCCAGTGTTCTTGTGTCTTCTTGATATGTTTTTTCTAGAAGTGCTGGTTCTATTAGTGCTACCACACTAGTGAATGGATTTCGGTCTGTAGGACCTTACACTTCAGTTCACCCGGAATCTTTCGTAGTGATACTAGTTTCGATCACCTCCACTACTTTAAGTCAGCTCGATAAAGTTTAGGACCTTCTATTACGACACTTTCACGACGTGAGTCATACAGTCGTTTAAACATTTTGAGTCGTCACCGGTGTCCTGACTTTTTCCAGTCAAAAGTGAGGTTAGGGTTTCTTTCCGTTACGGTTTCTTACGAGTTTGATAACGTGTTAACGTGAGTAGAGTGTACGATCATTTCATTACGAGTTTTAAGAGGTTCGGTCCGAAGTCTTTATGCACTTGACACTTGAAGGTCTACAAGTTCGACCAAATTCTTTTACGTCTCCTTGGTCTCTAGTTTAACGGTTATAGACGACCTAGTATACTTTTCCTTCTCTCAAGTCTTTTTGAAGATAAAGACGAAATAACTATAAGGTTTCGGAAACTGACACAGCTAGTATTATTTGACCTTTTAAGAAGTTCTCTACCCTTATGGTCTGGTGGACTGGACGGAGAACTCTTTAGACATAAGTACAGTCCTTCGTTGTCAATCTGACCTGTACTTTGTTGTCTGACCAAGGTTTATCCTTTTCCTCCTGCAGTTCCGACATATAACAGTGGGACGAATAAATTGAAGATACGTCTCGTGTAGTACTCTTTACGACCCGACCTTCTTCGTGTTTGACCTTAGTTCTAACGGCCCTCTTTATAGTTATTGGAGTCTATACGTCTACTGTGGTGGGAATACCGTCTTTCACTTCCCCTTGATTACTCGGAGAACTACTTTCACTTTCTCCTCTCACTTTTTCAACCGAATTTCGAGTTGTAAGTCTTTTGCTTCTAGTACCGTAGACCAGAGTAGTGAAGTACCTTTCATCTACCCCTTTGTCACCTTTGCCACAGTCTGATAAAAAAACCCGAGGTTTTAGTGACGTCTACCACTAACGTCGGTACTTTAATTTTCTACGAATGAGGAACCTTCCTTCCAATACTGGTTGGATCTATCGTATAAGTTTTCGTCTCTGTAATGAAACGGTTGTTTTCAGACAAAACAGTTCCGATACCAAAAAGGTCACCAGTACATACCTACATTCTCAACCTGACACTTCTTTCGACTCGTGGCTTCTTAACTACGAAAACTCGATACCACAACCTCTTCTGAGAACTCTCAGGGGACCTGACATTCCTTTAGGTTGGTCAGGTAAGATTTCCTCTAGTCGGGACCCACAAGAAACCTTCCTTACTACAATTTCGACTTTGAGGTCATGAAACCGGTGGAGTACGTCTTTCAACTCAGTAACCCTTTCTAAGACTACGACCCTCCCAAACCTCCGGCCTCCTCTTCCCCTGCTGTCTCCTACTCTACCGACCTACCGGAGTGGCTGAGCTACCTGTACTCAAACTCACTTGAGACCTTCAACCAATACCTGTCCCTCCGGAGCGCACGACGCTAAGTACCCCAGTGCTTCTCAACCTGTACTGACTCACGAATTGACTTGACTTGACTTATCGAGTATCGAAAAGAAGGTTCTTCGTTCTCAGAAAATTAAAGTACCGACGTCAGTAGTAGACGTCACTAAAACCTCGGTTATTTATTTAATATTTGAGATTAAAATTGTAACAAAGGGGTAGATAAACGGTACTTCACTACCCGGTCTACGGTACTAGAATCAAAAGACTTACAACTTAAAATTCGGTAGAAAAGGTGAGAGGAGAAAGTGAAAGTAGTTGTCCGACAAATCAAGAAGAAGTAAAAGACGGAAATCTCAGTACAGAAGACGTACAGACTCCAATAACTACAAAGAGGACCGTTAGAACTAAGGTCGAACACGAAGTAGGTAGGGCCGTAAAACGTACTACATGAGACGTATATTCAATTTATTCGTTCCACTTTTATGTGTCGAACTACATGAGGAAAGGGTAGACCTTGGTCAGACAACAAAGTACAGGTCAAGATTGACAACAAAGAACTAGAAGTCGTTGTAGTGTCCCAGTATAAATTAAAGTGAAGTAAGACTGTAAAAGATTTTGTTACCGTATAAATAATATTTCCGATTAGGACCTAGTAATTATCACTCTTCGACAATATTCAACAATTTTGAATTGAATTTTTAATCTTAAATACTACCTAACTAAGTGTCAAGTTGACTGTCCACAATAAAAACAGTTTTTTTTTTTTAAAAGGGTTCACCCAGGTCAATATACGTAATATCTTTACGGACAATTTTATGTCTGAGGGTCGGGAGAATAAGACTATATTGCCCAGTATGAAGTAACACAGGTCAACAAACACAGAGGTAACTGACATGTCAGGTACCTTAATAAGTCCGGTTTTATGACCTCACCCATCGACAAGGGAAGAGGTCCCCTAGAAGGGTTGGGTCAGTAACTTGGGTCCAGGGGACGTAACGTCCGTCTAGGAAATGGTCGACTCGGTACTCCCTTCGGGTTCTTGTGACCTCACTCATCGAATCTGAGAAGAGGTCCTCTAGCACAGTTGGGTCCTTAGTCTGACCCCAGAGGACGTAACGTACGGCTAAGAAATGGTTGATTAGATGTCCCCTTTGTGGGTCCCAGACCCCGGGTCCAAAGTAGTATAGGGGTGCACTAATAATCCTAGGTCGTCTCCATCCTTTGTGACCTCGTCTCAACCAAAAGTTGAGGACGTTGTGAGTCAATATACCCCCTCAAAAATCTATTACAGTCACGAGTCCCAAGGAGGGTTGTGGACAATTAAGACAGAGACACCCGTGACCTTATAAGTTCATTTTTAAGGTGAAACGGTTTGTCCTAAGGTTTGTATGTGACTACCCTTTAACCAATTTATTAATACGTTTTCGAAGAGACATATTCTATTGATCTTAAGACTCCACCAATCTTATCGTCGAGACACTCACTTCCTTAGTAGACACAGAACGGTGGAGACAAGGGAAAATAGACACTCGTGTCACTGAAAGTGTTTATAGTATCTACTATTATTGATAAATAACTACTTTATTTATCAAATGCACCTGATTTTAACATTAGTAAAAGTTTACAACTCCTTGACGATGTTTACTGAACTTGTCAACCCGTACCTAATGTCAGGTTGTTACCAATTTTAATTATGTACAGCACCATCTGTCGACCACTATACTCCCTTTCTGACTAAGGTTCCATAGGTTTCACTCGATCTCTCCTGAAAGGGGTTCTTTGGGTCTCACCCTTGGTCAGAGTCGTCGGTAATCAGACAACTAACCAACGTGTACACCATTAGTGTAAATACTCCGAGGTAGAGATGAACCTCCTTACCATGTCTCATCGTCGGTCCGAGACCCCTGACCCTCTCGTCTTAGGGGAGGGAGAGAGGGGATCAGTAAGTAAGACGTGGACCAGGAACAGTTTCGTGTGAAACTAAACTCAAATAAAACCGGGTTGAGGAAGATGGGCGTAGATGAAAGGGAGGACAAATAGTCGGTAACGGTTACACTCAAACCGTGAGACTCTGACAGTAAAACAACACACTGGTGGATTGTACCACGGTTATTGTATCAAAATCGGTTAAGATTATGAACCTCTACTACTGATATTATGTGTTTTCTCCTGCTGGTCCTTTTATGGTGGCAATCCTTTCCTTCCCCATTATTATCTCTTGTCACTTTACCGTCCGGGAAAATTACATAAGAAACAAAAACGGAAAGTATATTTATACTTGTGAATCGACCGTACTAAGAGTCGACATACTCCCCTGACCGGTCGGTTGATCCGGACCCTTTCTTCATTAATTACTCAGAGACCTTACAGACCCATGTCAACTTGATCGTCCCGGTCACTAACCGCCAGTGTACGTCACCCTTCTCTTAACCTACTTCTAAGTCTTGTGAACCTAAGATGAGAGTTAAATTGATGAGTGCACAGGTCACTGGAACCCTTTTCATCTGGAGATATGCACATTTCACCTCCATAATTGATGGAACTTCTGAACAACATGTCTCATTTACTTTTTTTAGTACTTCACGACAAACTTGGATCCTGTATAAATTGTGAACGTCTACAGTACATAGCAGACATGTCCTAGGCGAAAACACTTTAGTACCTGTCAAAGACGTTCTACCTTTCGTATTTAGTCAAACGTAACGATGGACCCTTTCCTCACCTTTTTTAGTAATTCGTTGATTAAGGTTGTTAAATTTTCTTGGTTCTCAAACCCTTCGTTGGGTACACCGAAATCCTTCTAGTTCACCACAGAATGGTTCAAACCATAAATCAGAGATATTAGTTGCTTTTCTGGGTTTCTATTCCTTGACTGTCATCTTAAGACGTACTAACAGTTCTATCACATCCAACTCGACGAGTTTTGAAAAACCGTATACACACTAACAGTAATGAACGTAACACAGGACATAATTTTCTATTATTTATTCCATTCCTGAGTCAAGTTCCTAAAGTGTATTTCAACTTATTCAAATGGTCCTAAAGTATTCTCTCTCAAAAGTATATTGCATCTGAGACTTTGTCCACCGTAAGGGACTAACAATTCTTATTTCCTTAAGCTTGATAAGCATTAGGTAAAGGATACTGACCCATCTTGACCTTACAGAAACGATCACAAAATGTTTTACGACCTCTCATTATCTTTCATTCTTTTTTTTGAAGGTATAGATCGTTAATAGTAACAGGGACCACAGGGATCTCGTCATGAAGAGGTTTCCAACGGATTCATTCATTCACTTTCAACGAATCGACACAGGCTGAGAAACGTTGGGGTACCTGACCTCGGACGGTCCGAGGAGACAGGTACCCCTAAGAGGTCCGTTCTTATGACCTTACCTAAAGGTACGGGAGGAGGTCCTCTAGAAGGGTTGGGTCCCCAGTTTGGGTCCAAAGGACGTAACGTCCGTCAAAGAAATGGTAGACTCGGTGCTCCCTTCGTGTTTCCTAACGGATGATTTGTAGTTATCGTATTAGTATACTTCTTGAACAACTTTTGCGTGTAGTGATTCAGGGAAACGTCTAAATGACTCACCCTTGAGACCCACCTCGAATCTTACACTTAAAATAGTTTGTAGGAGGTCTAAGAACACGAGTGATTTCAAAAATTAGACGTCTCTTCTTACTATAATAAGTCGTAGATAATTTGTATGAATAATACTTATACCGAGTCCCTCAACTCTTATAGTAATTTGTGACTCAACTCAGATTTATACTTCCCTATCAATGATAAGACCTTTTAATTTTATGTTTAGTCACTAAAACTTTTTAAACCCTCAGTAAGTTTGTGTCTTACTTAATAAAGTTACTACTTCCGACCTTATTGACATTTGGTTTTGAGAATACAACATTATTATCGGTAGGGAAACCTAACCATGAAAAGTACAGTAGCGGAGTCTCTTAGAAGTGGACAGGTCTAAAAAAATTTTTAAGAAAAAGGAGGTCCACCTCTTATGACTATAGTCCAATTACTTGGTTTGTCGATATGAGAGACTCCAAGTCATCAAGGGTGGGATCTAATGTCAAATCTTATAAGACTTTGTCAATTTTTTTTCATAGTCAAGAGTCCGGGATAAGAGTCAAATTAGGTTTAAAAGTACCCACCCCCGGATCCGTGAAAAAAAAAAAACCAACAATAAACAAAAGAAAAATTACGAAGGTTCACTAAGATCCAAACTCCTCGTCCTAACTCTTGGTGACACATATATTTACCTCTACCCCATATCCTTCACCCTCCTCTCTTTCTATTCGTGTGAAAGAATGAGTTAATACGGATACATGTTTTTGTCTTAAAAAATTCACAAATTCGACTACGACTCACCCCGAGACACCCCGAGAATCCGTAGGTCCGTAAAAACAGGGAGTAAAAAACATCCGTTCTGGACGTACTGGAAAGGACTCAAACTTTCTCGTCTAAGTTTATCAACGATTAGTTACCTTCTCGTCGGTACTTTGGTTGACGTCGTTCTAATTTCCCTGGTCTCTTGAATAGTTCTAATCCTCTGATGGTGGACTCTGGGACGTGTACGGGAGTAGAAGGGTCCTTGTGGTAGGAAAACTTTGAAACGTCTTCTTTCTACTTTCTTATAATAACGGAACTAGGAATAACGTATGGGGACTTGTTTATTTGAGAGAGATAAGGGGTCAAGAACTCCACGATCGGATGACACAAGGGGAAAACAGACCGTTTCTTTATTTCGGTGAGAAAAGAAGGGGAGGTACTGAGACAAAGGTATAAATACAAGTAATAATCCCGTGTCTCTCGGTTCTAAAACTGTTAATTCGGTCATATAGACTTAATCGTTCCACCACGACCACCAACGACAGGTCAGCGAGTCAGTACAGACTGAGAAACACTGGGGGTACCTGACGTCGTGTGTTCCGAAGGGACAGAAAGAGGTAGAGGGCCCCGAACGAGTTTGAGTGCAGGTAACTCACCCACTACGGTAGGTTGGTAGAACAGGAGACAACAGGAAAAGATGGCGTGTCACCGTGAGAAGAGTGTGTGATCGTTTCATTACGAGTTTTTAGAGGTTCGGTCCGAAGTCGTCATGTACTTGGTTCTTGAAGGTCTACAAGTTCTACCTAAATCTTTTCCGTCTCCTTGGTCTCTAGTTTAACGGTTGTAGGTGACCTAATAGTTTTTTCGTTCTCTCAGGGTCTTTTTGTAGAAGAAAACGAAATAACTGATGCGGTTTCGAAAACTGACACAACTAGTGTTTTTTGACACCTTTTAAGAATTTCTCTACCTTTATGGTCTGGTGGAATGGACGGAGGACTCTTTAGACATACGTCCAGTTCCTCGTTTTAAATCTTGACCTATACCTTGTTGTCTGACCAAGGTTTGGTCCTTTTCTCATGCAGTTCCGATATATAACAGTGGGACGAATAAATTGAATGTACGTCTCATGTAGTACTTTACGGTCCGACCTACTTCGTGTTCGACCTTAGTTCTAACGGTCCTCTTTGTAGTTATTGGAGTCTGTGCGTCTTCTGTGCTGAGAATACCGTCTTTCACTTCTTCTTGATTGGTCGGAGAACTATTTTCACTTTCTCCTCTCACTTTTTCAACCGAATTTCGAGTTGTAAGTCTTTTGATTCTAAACCGTAGGCCGGGGTAGTGAAGTACCGTTTATCTACCCCTTTGTTACTATTGTCACTCTCTGAAATAAATAAATAAAAAAAACCGAGGTTTTAGTGACGTCTACTACTGACGTCGGTACTTCAATTTTCTACGAATGAGGAACCTTCTTTTTTATACTGGTAGGATCTATCGTATAATTTTTCGTCTTTGTAATGAAACGGTTGTTTCTAGATGGATCAGTTTCGATACCAAAAGGTCATCAGTACACACGTACACTCTCAACCTGATATTTTTTTCGACTCGAGACTTCTTGACTACGAAAACTCGACACCACAACCTCTTCTGAGAACTCTCAGGGACCTGACGTTCTAGTTTAGTCAGTTAGGATTCCTTTAGTCAGGACTGATGAGTAACCTTCCTGACTACAACTTCGACTTTGACTATGAAACCGGTGGACTACACTTCTTGACTGAGTAACCCTTTCTGGGACTACGACCCTTTCTAACTTCCGTCCTCCTCTTCCCCTGTTGTCTCCTACTCTACAAACCTACCGTAATGTCTGTGCTAACTCAAACTCATCCGAGGCCCTCGACCACTACCTGTCCCTTCGGACCGCACGATGTCAGGTACCCCAGAGTTTCACAGTTTGTACTGACTCTCTGACTTGACTTGACTGTGGTCAAACCAATCGGAAATCCTCCCGTCCGAATATATGAACGATCATACGTTCATGAACGAGTCCGAATAAATCCGTCCCTTAAAATTCCAGAAGATGAGGGTCTCGTACCAGTCACACGCCTACCCATGTCCGAGGACCATCCGGACATAAAACTGGGTTCCCCTTTGTACGTCGAGTATCCGTCGGACTCACCCTGGGGACAACTCACACCGTAGAAATTTCAACTGGACCCGAATACTCACTAAGACGAAAATAGACTGAAGAATAAAACTATTAAACCGTAATTACTCGTAGAGTTAATTCAAGTTCCGTGTCATCCATGATAATATTATACCAGAGTATAGCAAATAGGTAACCAGAGGAACCTGTGACGTGTAGAGAACCTGGTAGGAGGACGTCCCACAGGTATAGGGTAGAAAATAGTACTTACGTCATCCCTTTTACTCCCCGTTAACGTAAAGGACAGAACCTGTGATGACTGTTCCCACACGTGCACAATCCGACCCTTGTCTTGTCCGACTCACCCTCAATTTGACCGTGTACCGTGGATACACATTTGTCCTCAATCCGAAATATGAGTTCTATACTAAGGATTAAACCCCTTAGAAAACGTAGGTAAAGTCTAATACGAAATTATTCGTGTTTATTTAAGTAGACACATTTTTAGATTAACATAAAATGAGAAAGGAACGAATACTTATTTCTCTCGAGTCTCCGTCAATTGTTATCAAATGAAGACTCGGGTTATTATTCATACATCTACGTACGATTTTATCTTTAGGTTAAACTTTATTCAATTCACTTTAATGTATCTCTTCCAATCGAATTTCTCTCTGAAAGATGGACAGAGAAACATAAACCACGACACATCTCTCACATCTTAGTGTCAGTTTTCGACTTTGAGTTTAATACGACTCGTGTGTGTCCGTAAGAGGTTTATAGAACCCGAAAAAACTTGATGACCGTGTCGACAGTCCTAAGACAACAAGAACAGATTCTTCTTCCTATGGACTATCATTTCGGGAGATCCATTTGGACTTTATCCCTTTCTATTGTCCTTTTTATGATCATTCACGAGGTACTTCTTCACATGACATTCTTATTCCTTTCTATCAACCGTCACTTTTAGGAACTTTTTATACAATACCCGAAAACTCTCTTTTCCACACTTTCCTTCGTCTAAAAGACTTTGGTTTAGAATCACATCTAACCTATCCTCTAGAGACCCTGACACACGGAACTAACGAATTGAACCCATTAATATATCTTTTGAAAGTCCCATGAATAACAACTTATTAAATCAAATAGGAGGACTAACTTTCTATAGATTTGGTTGTGGATTAATCGAAATTTAACAAAGGTATAATTCTGGTTACTCTTGTTAAAAATTCAAATAACACCAAAGAAAATTTATGTAAAGTCGACAAAGAAATTTTACCAAATAAACCGTTAATTTCACTAAACTAATTTTACTCATTGTAAGTTTATTAGTTCTATCGTTTTTTTTTTTTAGTCTTTTGAAGTATCGTAAGTATTTTTCGGATCGACCCGTCAGGTTAGTAACCTTTAGTAATCGAGTACAAAACTACTGGTTTGTTATTTATGTATTCACCTAATTATTTGTTTACGTTTGAGTAGATTTAAATTAAATGAAATCTATTTTAGATGTATATACAAACTGATAACTTAAAATTTCTACATTTATAAAATCCCTCTTTCATCCTCAAACTCTCATTTGTGTTATCTAATTAATATTCAAAGATTCTTCGATAGGGGTCCATAGGAAATAAAAAAATAAGAACCGAAA
This sequence comes from Capra ibex, assembly GCA_006410555.1. Classification (NCBI taxonomy): domain Eukaryota; kingdom Metazoa; phylum Chordata; class Mammalia; order Artiodactyla; family Bovidae; genus Capra; species Capra ibex. The sequence continues at coordinate 52,194,055 of SJYO01016970.1, read as the reverse complement.
ACCACTTCGAACAACGTATATTTTATCATAACATTTATAGAGGGAAATAAAAAGAAATATGTGAAAAGAAGGGGAGGAGACTCGTCCGTTTTAGTGAAATGTTACTCGTGAAGATACACATGTTTAGGAGAAGTGTCCCCAATACCTACCTTCTCAAAACCTCCATTGGTACCTACCCAGTTTTATTTGACACCTTTTAAGACTTTCTCTACCCTTATGGTCTAGTGGACTTGGACGGAGAACTCTTTGGATATACGTCCAGTCCTTCAGGTCAATCTTGACCTGTACCTTGTTGTCTAACCAAGGTTTATTCTTTTCCTCATGCAGTTCCGACATATAACAGTGGGACGAACGAATTAAATATACGTCTCATGTAGTACTCTTTGCCACCCGACCTTCTTCGTGTCCGACCTTAGTTCAAACGACCCTCTTTATAGTTATTCGAGTCTTTACGTCTAATGTGGTGGGAATACCGTCTTTCACTTCTCCTTGATTTTTCGGAGAACTACTTTCACTTTCTCCTCTCGCTTTTTCAACCGAATTTCGAGTTGTAAGTCTTTTGCTTCTAGCACCGTAGACCAGAGTAGTGAAGTACCGTTTATCTACCCCTTTGTCACCTTTGTCACAGTCTGACATAAAAACCCCCGAGGTTTTAGTGACGTCTACCACTAACGTCGGTACTTTAATTTTCTACGAATGAGGAACTTTCCTTTCAATACTGGTTGGATCTATCGTATAAGTTTTCGTCTCTGTAATGAAACGGCTGATTCCAGGCACATCAGTTCCGATACCAAGAAGCTCACCAGTACACACCGACACTCTCAACCTGACACTTCTTTCGACTCACGGTTTCTTGACTACGAAAACTTGACACCACAACCTCTTCTGAGAACTCTCAGGGAACCTGACGTTCCTCTAGGTTGGTCAGGTAAGACTCCCTCTAGTCGGGACCCTAAAGAAACCTTCCTTACTACGATTTCGACTTCGAGGTCATGAAACCGGTGGAGTACGCTTCTCAACTGAGTAACCTTTTCTGAAACTACGACCCTCCCTAACCTCCGTCCTCCTCTTCCCCTGCTGTCTCCTACTCTATCGACCTACCGTAGTGGCTGAACTACCTACACTCAGACTCACTTGAGACCCTCAACCACTACCTGTCCCTCCGGACCGCACGACGTCAAGTACCCCAACGTTTCTCAGCCTGTACTGACTCGCTCACTTGACTTGACTTGACTTGACTTACCTACCCAACACTTTTTCCATGACAAGTACAAGGGAAGACAAGAGATGGAGTTTCTAGTACGAAAAGATAAATATAAATTTAAATATATATGTATCACGACTCATACTAAATTTTAATGTCATCTCTGTGTTGGTATTCTGACATTTGTACCTGATACTTCGTATCTTAGATCGGTAAGAAAAAGGTCAAACCACTTAACCCCCACATACCGACCTAGATATAACCCAATTACTTTATTTGTAACTTTTCAAAAAACCCCCTGTTCAGTTAACAAAAGATAAACAAACTAAAAATTACAGACATGAATGTATTCTAACATACCATGGACCTCCTTTTATATACACGAATCACTTTCCTATACGAACCGGACCGTCACTCCGCAAACAGAAGTGTCAAAGAGAGACAACCATTGTGTCTGGTCACCACTGTGTAAATATTTAAGTTAACCGAATTCTTCAACGAACTACAACTTACTTTAGTCATTACCTAGACCACTACCATTCTTAATGGTCTAGGTGATAGTCATTTCCAGATACTCCTAGGCCATTACAATGGTCATTCCTAGACCATTACTACTACGTAATCAAGGGTTTGAGTGGAATATTCCACGACCTTATCGATTCCTTCTACTTATGGTGGAGGACGGGAGGTTGAGACAAGGGGGTGGGTCATAGTATGTGATCCAGATAGATGTTCCTCTCCGGTTTAGTCGAATGTCCTAAAGTATAAATGGTAATTTTACGTGAGTTTTAAACACAAGATCAAGTATTATGTCCATACCAAGAAAACTACAATTATTACACAAAATAAAACTGTAGATCATTATAACGTCTTTATGTGGTACAAATGGGGTCCCGAAGAGTATAGAGGTCTTTGGGGAAATTAAGGGGACTCCTATGAGTATAGTGTTAACCTCTTAGTAACAGGACTTCCCATCAAGGTATTTCGACACTACTAAAACACTTTACGGGAAGAATTGGGGTCCCTACCAAGACAGGACCCTTTATTAAAAGATCTCCATGAACCACTACAACCTCTGTGTTCCTTGTAAATAGAGATCCTAGTAGAAAAAGTTGTGAACAGTGACGGCAATACTAATGTAGTAAAAAGACGAGATCAGAGTTTTGAAATACTAATGAGTTGATGTTCAAATACTGACGAAGTCCCTCTCTCTTGAGGTCTTTAACTGAAACGAAATGACAGAATTAGTAAAAAGGGGGGAAGTTGTCGTTATTGTTTTTTTAATAACTCAAAGAAGACAATGATCCCGTGGGAGGATCCCCTTGTTTCTTCACATCCGTACTAAGGACAGGAATTGGATGTATTATGTTACCTCTTCTGTCTAGTATATGTACCCTTCTATTTATCAATATTTTCTATCTCTTTGTGTTTACTGTTATAATAAATTAATTGACAAATTTAGTCACTTACATATGGTTCACGGACCTTTTCCCTCGTTGTCTCCAACTCTACCAACCCACCGTAGTGACCGAGTTACCTGTACTCAAACTCACTTGAGTCCCTCTACCATTTCCTATCCCTTCGGACCGCACGACGTCAATTATCCTAACGTTTCTCAGTCTACGCAGAATCACTGACTTATTGTTGAGAACTAGTCCGTAACCCCTTTCGACACTCCCTCTAGACTTCCTCTTATTTATGTGATCTAATTATTTAATTAGATCATGCTACATTAATTGTACTGTCAACTACATACACCTTGAACGATACCTTCGTGTTCTCCCTCCGTTATTAAGAACCACTCTGGAACACTTCGTTTCACAAGAGGTAAAATGACTCACACAAAAAAAGATAAAACCAGTAGTGAAGAACATAAAAGGTTGAGGTGCCAGGTAGTGCCTTTAGTAAACGCGGTTAAAGAACCCTAAAACAGAAGAGAAACCTAGTCAAGTGGAAAAAAGGAAGAATCAAGACTCCTGACATGATACCTCACCCCTACCCTTCCCACGGTCACGTCTATGTACCTGAAGTTTGAAACAAGAGAGTAGAAGTCGTGACCGTCTTCAGGAAAATACGTTTGGCACACTCAAGGGAGAAGATAGGAGTTGTGTCGACTATCTCTGAAAATGATAAGAAGAGTTGGGTCGAAGTCGAGTAGACAGTCATCTATGTAAAGAAACGAAATGTTTCTTTTGAATCTTTGGTAATCATACGTTGTGGTAGTTAAAGACTAGAAGAAAGATTTATGATCCGTACGAGGGCGGAGACCTGAAAACTTGGTCGGCTAAAGAAATGGACTTAATGAGAAGAGGGTCTACAACTGTACCGTTTGGGTGAAAATAAAAAACACAGAAACGAATCAACAGTAGAAGAGTTTTTCCGAATGGGAAAAATAGGAACTTAGGGTAAGGAGTGGGAGGTGTCTGTATGACATGAGGGAAATGTACATGAACGAGTTATTTATAAAAAACTTACTTACAGCTTAAGGGTGTGTAAAATTGTAGGAAGAGAGGATGGATCATTTTTTCTCTAGAGAGAAGAACGATGTCTATCAAGTAGAATGGAGACAAACTGAAATATAAAGGAGATCTAGAAATTCTTAGATCTAAGGGATTAATATATTAGAGAAGTACAGAGATTGAGATAAGGTAGTCGTGTATGAATAAAAATTGAGAGAGTATTTTATTTAGTAAGAAAGGTAAGGTCTAGAAGGGAGATCGGAGGGACGTTGATTTGAAGAACTTTCTGCTGGGAAGTGAACGACACAGATGACGAAGTAAAGGATAAATGGGGAATTAAACTGAAGGTCGACAGATTCTCTTCTTTAGTAAAGGTATTTTTACTAGTCACCTATGATAATATAGTCCGGAAAGAGTACCTAGGACATGGTATGAACGGAGGGGAAGTAGTGTGAAAGACAGCGTACTATTTCCCGAAACAAGAATAGAACGGGTGACCTGGAAAATAACGTGTATATGTAAAAACCCCCCGTAAATGAGATGTTTATAGTAAGGTCCAAGACTTCTAGATGACCATTTGACTGTGTTTCAAACACGATTTGCTCTGAATATCGGAATACCTTCTTCGTCCGTAACTTCCGCGTTTACGGTCTACTAAAACTTCTGAATGTACCACGATACTCTCATGAATTCTTCTCTTGTCCTGGAAAGTTTTACGAACTTCTTCCATAAGAATTCTTTACTTATACCCCCGACTCTTCATTTCGTCTCGTTCTCTAGTAGATCGGTCTCCACTTACACCTGTCCTCCTTTACCCTACGCAGTTCAGGACACCACCCTCCCTCAGATCTTCAAATTCTTATCCTCTCCTTCGACTACACCGACCTCAGACACCTATACTCCCTCCTCACTGTCAGATCACTGACAGTCCCCGGTGTCCTGAGTCACTATGATCTTCTTCAATTCCTAAACCCAAAAATCATAATTCTCATACACCTACAGAAATTTTACCTCCAACACAGAAGAAGTATAGAATTGGGGATCGGTAATCAAGTCCCGTCGTTAGGAACATCTTCGAGTAATTTACAAATAACTTACTTCCTTCTTTACTTGTAAATTTGACCAGACTTTCTGACTCATACCAACCGGTCCTTCTTCCCCACTTCCTGTAAAGAAACGGTTCCTGAGTCACAAATTTCTTTATACCTCCATACTTCTTTTGTGTGGAATGAAACCTATCCCGTTCCCAAAGTCACACTAACTTACCCCTTACCCGTCCCTTCCTTCTCCAATCTCTCTTTCCTCTGTGTCTCTTCCCTCTTGTCCCTCCGCCCGACGACTTTCGTTACAAGGTCCTCAAGTGTCCTTCCACTCTAGGGGGTCACAGTCTTACCAGTCCTCTTAGTAGAGTTTTAACGTCGTAAAACCTCCAACGTACTCCTAGATATAAAACAAACTTTTCTGTCTAGAATCTGTCCGTCTCTCTATACCCTTTCGTAAGAGCTGTTCCCTTTACTTTACTTAATACCGAGCCTCCGGTCTTATATGACCTTAAGAAGGAAAAGATCATTTTCGAGACAGGGAGAAATTGGAGATACATACAAAGTAGTTAAAAAAAAAAGGACCAGGTAAAGGGTATTACTTAACACACTTTTTTTTTTTTTTGAAACGGTTTTAAACGGATTTAGAATTTTTTTTTGTAAGATCTCTCTTATAAAATGAAAAGGATTCACAAAAAAAAAAAAAAAAAAAAAAATGAAAAGGAGTCACAAAACAAACTGACTTTCATTGAAAGTTTTTTACCCCTTTCACTAGTAAAAAAAATAAGTATTTACATCTAATCGATTATGTAAGACCCGGTGTACCATAAAACAAATAATTCGAGTGACAGTCGGAGAAAACATCGGTCGACTTCATGTCATTATACTAAAACAAGGTTTAAAATGTGAAACGGTTTCCAGACAAAGAGTCGACGTAAAACCCTTGTCGACAGTCGGGGTTCGTTAGACTAACGGAAAGTACTTACTATTTAGTGAAGGGACATGTGACTAAACAAATCCATGTTATCCTTCTCTGTAGAAAGGCGGATCGTACAATCGTCTCCTTAACCATCCTATCGTACCACCTCCTCTTCACACTTTCAAGATCACCCGTAAAGGAATCACGGATTACTAGTTAATTACTATTAAAGTAAAACTCACCTATATCCCTTCTTTAAGAGAAATAATCACTCAGACTTCCGTCTTCCTTTTTCGTTACCAAGAAAGAGATAATACTTGGTATTAGTTAAATGACAACCCATAGACAAACTTTTATTTTTGTTTTTAAGAAGTCCTAGTTTGTAAGTAAATTCAAATGGGTATGTTTCAACGTTCCAAATTTGTCCACATTTTCAATACTCCTCCCTCGAGTTCAAAGTAATAAGTTAATCACTCTGAGTCGTCAGGTACTTTTATAAATAGTACAAGGGTCGGGTCGACTCTGGAATAGACGAGGTCAAAAGGAACGCGTCTTAGTCTTTGGATGTAAACGACGAAGTGTACGTCCCTTTGTCCTCTTTCCGACCTCCCCAACCCCCGTAGAGTAGGAATTATATATAAATAACGAACTTAAAATCAAAACCTTTTTTATAGAACTCCACTCTCCACTCCCTTAAGTTCAGAAAGGAAAGGGAACTACAAACAAGTACTACCACAACAGGGACTCGGAACGGAGTCTAACCGATAGTAGTCGTAGAAAGACACTCTCTAGACCGGTAAGACAGACGGATCGAGGAGGAGAACTTCCATCCTTTCCATTAGGAGTTAGGGTCTAAGAGGAATTCTTGGTATTCACCGGACACTACCGTATAAGTCTAAAACCGGGGGTTAAACATTTTCACAGAGGGAAGTGAGACTCCTATCTACCGGAACGGTGTATGGGGTACGAGAGTAGGACACACTAGGACCGGAGTCATCCCTGGGTAAATCCCCAACCGTCGAGGTCGGTTTGACTGAGCATGTCAGTCTGTTTCGACTTTTGAATAACCGTAGTACGGAGTCGACCTACAGTCTTCCGGTCCGTCCCTGTGAGAATAAAATTATTCATTAAATAAATTACTCGGCTGTTACCACTTCACAGTTTATGTCCCTGAAGTTCCTACTTGTAGTGTTAAAGTCCCTCGTCCTTCAGATAACCCAAACGCTATAAGTCGTAGGAGTTTTTACTGCAAGGAACTTGACAAAAGGTCTAGTGAACCGTTGACTGAACTTTTTCCTAAAGACGACAATCAGAACTCTCTTCATTACAGTGGGTGCTATTCCAAACCTAAATGATTATACTTTTACCGTTCAGGGTCAACATCTGTCACACCCCATTAAATCACCCACCATTAAGACACTCTTCGAAAAATTGACCGGGTTACCCTGTAGAAGACACACGATTCAGTGGGTACACCGTTGTCGACTACGAACACAAGTCACACCCTTTCTCTCTCCTTTCTCGGGAAGTAAAACCAAGAAGATAATCAAGTTCCACACAAGAACCTACTAAGTAAAATCTGAGAGTCAATAGGCAGAAGAATACAATTTCCCTTCCCGTACTTAAACTTTTTTTAATTCAAAAGGAAAGGTCTAAGACTCTAGACTAAAAGGGAATTTTATTATAAGGGAGGTCACAAATTCTACATAAATGATTAAGGAGTTTGAACCGAGACCAACCGAGACTCAAGTCTAGAATATTATACTTTCACTATTTACTCAATTGGATGTACATCTTATACTTCGAAAAATCATTAAGAGAACTCGATTGGAATTAAATTATTAATACCTTATGGATGACATTCAGTCCATGATAAAATCCGTGGTCTGTATTCCGTTACTTGTTTTGTAGGAACGACGGTATTTTGATTGAAGGATGATGTAATAACCGATTCAATAGAAGTCCATGGGGATTGAGTGAAACTTTACTCATAAGTAAGATCCCAGAACATAGTTTTAATTAAAAAAAAAAAAACAGTTCACTTTTTTTCAACGTGACACTTGAGACGATACAAACCAAACAAATAGACCGTATAAGGAGTCAGTAAGGTTAATCAAAGAAGAAGGATACGATCTTAAATTAATTTTGAGTCTGACGAATTAAGAAGAGAAGAGTGAGACCTCTCAAGACGTTATACGGGTATTAGAAAAGATCCGGGTTTACACCCTACTTTCAGACATGACTCAGACCCCAAGACACGAAGTTGAACAAGACACAAGGAGGAGACGACCGTTCCCACGTATAAACACTCCATGGCTAAACGGTAGCACGACCGACCGAAACGAAGACTTTCCTTATTACAAGTACCGACCAGAAACTAACTACACAAAGCCGACGACAAACCCTCGTACATTGTGAAATAAAAGTTAGAATGAATCTTAAGATTCCAAGTCTTAGGTTGTAGACATGAGGGAGAGAGACCTTAAAAATTTAATGGAAGAATCTACTAATATTGTCATTACTACAAATATTAATTTATATTTCTATTATTTCATATTATTTCTTGTATTTGGTAATATTCTGAGGAGAAACATATATACAGTATCTAATACGTCAAAACATAAGATAAATAAAAAAACAGTAGTCGTCATATAATACTCTTATAGAGGTTATGATAATTTTTAGAAACCTCCAAATTAAAATTACCGTCACATTATAAGTTAGTATATCGAAGTAGTGTTAAAGAAATCGGTTACGGAATTATAATTTATATCAAAGATTGAATAATAAGAAATTTTCATGACATTCATTATCGGAATAATACATAAAGTTCATAGATGGATCCATCAAAGAACCCTTTTTGAAATTCTTCACTTTAATAACCTGATTTACTTCTAAGGTCTGTGTATAGTGGATTAAAAACAGATGTTACCAAGTCTTTGATATGAGAACGATCTTGATACATAATGTAAAATCTTTTTAGATACAGTTAACCAATCCGTTTTTTTCATAAGCGATAAAATAAAAGATCAAAGACCTTATGATCACTCTAACTTTTACACAAAGTGTACAAATAACCCGTAAATAAACAAAAAATAAGATATATAACAGAGGCGAAGAAATAGACAAAAAGTTGACTACACCCCATATAACTTATTACGTTGGTTCCTACAAGTATTGGATTAAAGGCTTTGTACACTTATACAATGGGATGTACCGTTTCCCCAAAACGTATATATAAATTCAATTCCTGACACTCTACCCCTCTAATAAAACCTAATATGTCCACTCCAGTAATGTCCTCCTTCTGACTTCCCACCTTCCTACTTTGGTTTACACTACAACCTTCGTCTCCAGTCTCTTCTCTCTCTGGACTTCTATAATGTGACGTCCGTAACTTCTACTTCCTTCCCCGGTCCTCCATCCCTTACATCCATCGGAGATCTTCGACCTTCTTCGTCCCTTTCCCTAATAGAAGATCCCGGAGAACTTTCTTGGTCATGAATCCTGTAGAACTGAAACTGGGTCACTTTGACTAAAACCTGAAGACTGAAGGTCTATACATTCCTTTATTTAAACCTAACAAAATTCGGTGATTTGAACACCATTATACAATACCTTCGTCCGCACTTATGTATTACACAAGAATAAAAAGAATAACTATACATTTAAAAGAAGATATGTCATTTCAATAATAACACATACAATGTTTATAAAAAGTGTCCAACGTTAAACGAAAATTTATAAAAATGTCACAAAAGACTATTTCTCAGAATAAAAATTGAAAATTTTATAATAACTACAATGTAATTTATTTAGAATGAAGTCACCATATGTTTAAAATTTTTAATACGTCAGTGTAGGTACATAGAAAACGAACCACTATATAAGATAACGAAAATTTAGTCAAAATATAAGTGGTTGTAATGAAGGTCGTAAAAATACCATACACTAAAAAGTAAATAGTAAGAAGTAATTCAAAAATATATAAAAATCAGGATAAAATCCCGATAGAACAGACGGGGTAATTAGACAGTTCAGGACACGATAATGGTGTGGTAGATTTAATAATATCAAAGTATTTTCAAAAATATAGAGCATTTGGTCCAGGAGTAATTAATAAGAAAATCAATTGTGAAAATTTTGACCAGAGTTGTAAAATAAAAAGGTCTACTTAGAATCTTAATAAACCTGTTCAATTTTTTAAATTACCCATAAATGTAAACTTTAAACGTTATTTAGACATTTAATAAAACCTTTCTTTCCGGAACAAAATTATAGTCGAGAATAGTCTCTTCTTGTATCATACAAAAGGGTAAATATTTTACATTTTTTTAAAAATACTTCAAAATATCTAAATACCTACGTTAGAGTCTACAATAATTTATTCTAATCAAAATCCGTAAAATATACAGAACAATGATACCCTGAACCTTACAAAAAGGTACCATAAATTATTGACTAAACTCCACTACATGACCTTTCGAGAGACAAAACATATCCGTACTTTATATAAGACGAAAAGATTTGAAATGATTAACACTCAAAAAGTCAACTAAGAAAAATAAAAAAATCCACATATTAATGTAGTATACATTTATGACCACTAAAATAGAGGATTTAGTATTTTAAATGGAAAAAAATAAAAATTAAAAATTTCATAACTGGTCTGGAAGGTCCTGATACACTATACAATTGTTGTTGTTCTACACAGAAGTAGAATAAGTATGAGATTTGTTATTGTAGAGTTCATCAAGTGTAAGTCATGCCGAAACTGACAATAAAATTTTTGTTGGAATAAAAAGAACAATTTCTTCGTAAGAAAAGGATCCGATTTCGTACCTAACTTTTATAAACAATAGTGTAAAGATTGACTTAGTGAAATACTTATCATTTGAGTTAAACACAAAGATCCTGTGGGACAACGAAACGAATAACGTTTAAAAAAACGTTATATGACATCTTAAATCAACCGATTTAACAAATAAATAATCCTAATAACTTAGATATAAATGTTTACTCTGTTCGAGATCAAAATTATAAAAGGAGATAGTCTTAAACCGTAACCCATAGCATATCAAAGGATTTTGTAAAAACCACGAAATTCACAAAAAAAGACAAAGGACTTCGTACAGAACGTACCTTTAAAATTTCTTGAATAGGCATTTAGATTGACGAAACCTAGCATAATCTCCAGTAAATTTTTCTCAATAAGTTAAAGAAAATGTTAAAGAAGATTAATCAAAGAGGAAGAATTCAGTCAAAGTTATTAAATATAAAAAAGTGTTTTAACAGGAAAGTAACTTTAGAGTCACTAAATCCGAAGGTTTCTTAATAGACCCACTGACATAAAAGTCAAAAAGGTTTTACCATCTATAAATGATGGAAAGGTTTATGTATCTTCTCTTCAATTAAGTAATATACGTTACCTCCGGAATCCCGAATTAAGAGAGGACCTTGACCAACTTTTCCGGTCAATATGTACTGTGTAAGTTTATTTTGTGAAATTTCATTTTTAAAGGAATAGACAAAAATATAAGAAAGGGTAACATATAAATGAATGTATCTCTAATTATAAACAAAAATCTAAATATAAAAAAGGGGTTTCTTAGTCACGAACTTAGAATAAATCTTAAAATTATGTTAAGATAAATCATCAAACCAATATAAACCCAAATCAAAATAAAAAAGGATGGAAGTCTAAGATCGTCCATAGAAAAAACGACTTGTTAAAGATTACCAAACTAAACTCATCGATTATCCTTGTAAGACTCATCTTGATTTACCGAGTCCACTTCCTTCCCCTCTCCCTCACACCTCCACTCCTCTCTTAGTCGAACCTTCCGACTATATCTGTTTTAGTTCCTCCCGAGACTTACATGTTAATCTCTAAAATATGACTCACCGTCTTAACCGCTGTGGGAGAAGGTTGTTGTTTCCTGTAGTGGTCTACCAGTTGTGGCTTTAGTCTAACCAATATAGGAAACGTCGGTTTCTACCTCTTCGAGATATGTCAGTCGTTTTTGTTCTGACCCTCGTCTGACACCGAGTCTAGTACTTGAGGAATAACGGTTTAAGTCTGAATTTAACTTCTTTCACCCCTTTTGGTGATCTGGTAAATCCATACTGGATTTAGTTTAGGGAATACTGATATGGCACCTTCATTCTTTATCTAAATTCCCTGATCTAGACTATCTGTCTCACGGACTACTTGATACCTACCTCCAAACACTGTAACATGTCCTCTGTCCCTCGTTCTGGTAGGGGTACCTTTTCTTTACGTTTTTTCGTTTTACCGACAGACTCCTCGGGAATGTTTATCGATACTTTTCTTCTCTTCGTTTTTTGTTTCCTCTTTTCCTTTCTATATTAGTAGACTTATGTCACAAGGTTTCTTATCTTTCCTCTCTATTCTTTCGGAAGGAGTCGCTAGTTCGTTTCTTTATGTTCTTTTATTATCTTACCCTTTCTGATCTCTAGAGAAGTTCTTTTAATCTCTATGGTTCCCTTGTAAAGTACGTTTCTACCCGTCTTATTTCCTGTCTTTACGATACCTGGATTGTCTTTGTCTTCTATAATTCTTCTCCTTATGTGTCTTCTTGATATGTTTTTTCTAGAAATACTGGGTCTATTAGTGCTACCACACTAGTGAGTGGATCTCGGTCTGTAGGACCTTTCGCTTCAGTTCACCCGGAATCCTTCGTATTGATACTTGTTTCGATCACCTCCCCTACCTTAAGGTCAACTCGATAAAGTTTAAGATTTTCTACTACGACACTTTCACAACGTGAGTTATACGGTCGTTTAACCCTTTTGAGTCGTCACCGGTGTCCTGACCTTTCCAGTCGAAAGTAAGGTTAGGGTTCCTTTCCGTTACGGTTTTTTTATAGTATGATGGCGTGTAACGTAAGTAGAGTGTGCGATCGTTTCATTACGAGTTTTAATAGGTTCGGTCCGAAATCGTCATGTACTCGATACTTGAAGGTCAACAAGTTCGACTTAAATCTTTTCCGTCTCCTTGGTCTCTAGTTTAACTTTTATAGACAACCTAGTCGTTTTTTTGTTCTCTCAAGGTCTTTTTGTAGATAAAGACGAAATAACTCATACGGTTTCGGAAACTACCATACTTAGTGTTGTTCAACACCTTTTAAGAATTTCTCTACCCTTATGGTCTGGTGGACTGGACGGAGGACTCTTTAGACATACGTCCAGTTCTTCGCTGTCAATCTTGTCCTGTACCTTGTTGTCTGACCAAGGTTTATCCCTTTCCTCACACAGTTCCGACATATAACAGTGGGACGAATAAATTTGATAAACGTCTGATGTAGTACTCTTTACGACTTGACCTACTTCGTGTCCGACTTTAGTTCTAACGACCCTCTTTATAGTTATTGGAGTCTATATGTCTACTGTGGAGGAAATACCGTCTTTCGCTTCTTGATTTCTCGGAGAACTACTTTCACTTTCTCCTTTAACTTTTTCAACCGAATTTCGAGTTGTAAGTCTTTTGACTCTAGTACCGTAGACCAGGGTAGTGAAATACAATTTATCTACCCTTTGTTACCTTTCTCACTGTCTGAAATAAAAACCCCCCGAGGTTTTAGTCTCAGTGGTAGTTTTAGTCTACCACTGACGTACTTTAATTTTCTACAAATAAGGAACCTTCTTTTTAATACTGGTAAGATCTGTCGTATAATTTTTCGTCTCTGTAATGAAACGGTTGTTTCCAGGTAGATCAGTTTCGATACCAAAAAGGTCACCAGTATATACCTACACTCTCAACCTGATATTTCTTTTGACTCGTGACTTCTTGACTACGAAAACTGGACACTACAACCTCTTCTGAGAACTCTAAGGGAACATATCGTTCCTCTAGGTTGGACAGGTAGGATTTACTTTAGTCAGGACTTATAAGTAACCTTCCTGACTACGACTTGGACTTTGAGATTATGAAACCGATGGACTACACTTCTTGACTGAGTAAACTTTTCTGGAACTACCACCCTTCCTAACTTCCGTCCTCCTCTTCCCCTACTGTCTCCTACTCTACCAACCCACTGTAGTGACTACACTACTTGCACTCAAACTAATCCAAGGTTCTCAACCACTACGTGTCCCTTCGGACCGCACGAACGGTAAGTACCTCAACGTTTCTCAGGGGTCGACTATGTTGACTCGCTGACTTGACTTGACTCTGATACATTCTTCTCACACTGTAAAAGGTCATAAATCAACGTTTTTATTTGATTAAAACATGATGGAAAGTTTCTTCCTTCTATAACAATTCTAGACGTTATTTGTCTTTTGAAAGACTTTTCCGTCTTAAACTCGACTTAAACTTTCTTTGTCACTTCTCAAATCGTTATTTTAGAGTAAACGACTCTCCCTCACACCCCTCTCCGATTACCTCCACTCACTCCTCTCACCTACTCATCTCTTACGTAACTATTATCGGTCTCGTAGGATCCAAACACCTCTTGGAAAAATTCGGTTGTCTCAACCACAGAATCACGTCATTTACCATCCCTCAATAACTTCTAAGAACTTACAGTTCACTGGGTTACTTTCACAGGAAAAATGGACTAACAACAAAGACAACAAATCAGTTATTCAACACTGGTTGAGAAAAAAGTTGGGGTACCTTGTACCGAACGGTCCGAGGAGACAGGTACCCTAAGAGGTCCGTTCTTATGACCTCACCCAACGGTAAAGGAAGAGGTCCCCTAAAAGGACTGCGTCCCTAGTTTGGGTGTAGAGAACGTAAAGAACACAACTGTCCGTCTCTAAAATGGTGACTCGGTGGTCCCTTCTAAAAAATAGGCTAATCCTACCGTTATAATAAATGCGACCTAACCTCCCCTCTCTGGACTGAAACCGTTAGTCACTCCTTAAATATCATCAAGTACATGTGTTTCAATTCGTACACTTAAATCACAGACGACCTTATGTTTGCTTTCGAACTAAAACTCTCCACCGTCTACCTGTTATTGTCTCTTTCTGTTCTTTTATAATTACTGTAGAGAGTAAAACCAGGGATTAATAAACTTTCACCTACCGACATTTCCCTAATATAAACTTTTCATTACATCACATAACGTAAAACCTGAAGAACTCGAACTCTAATACCGACCTGTAGGCGTATACCTCCCACCGACATCAACCTTTATACTTTGATCTCATGATCCCCCAATCACCAAACTCGTTTGATACCTGAACTCATTTAGGTGGTTTTTTTAATTTACGTTTGTTTCTTCTCGATCTATGTCTCAGAACACCTCGAGGTTGTATCAAAACCTATAACGACATTTTATTTAAGTTCCACACATTCGATGTTTCACTCAGCCTTTAGAATATACCCTTAACTTCGGTCATCCATATTTTTATTGTACAAATTAACCAGCCGTCATTTTCCTCTTTGAACACGATGAACTTTCTTCCCTTTTTTCAGTGTACTTGTTATTGTAATTACTATTTATATTATTAGGATCCTTTCTAAAATATATTACATCGGTAGTCTAATATGAACTCCAGTACGTCCTTTTACATCTTTTTCAATATATCACTTTCTCCAAATTCATGTCCTCTTTTAAAATTAGAAAGAGACTTTATATAATCAAGTCAAGTCAAGTCAAGTCAGCAAGTCAGTACAGACTGAGAAACGTTGGGGTACTTAGCGTCGTGCGGTCCGGAGGGACAGGTAGTGGTAGAGGGTCTCAAGTGAGTCTGAGTACAGGTAGCTCAGGCACTACGGGAGGTCGGTAGAGTAGGAGTCACCAGGAGAAGAGGAGGACGGGGGTTAGGGAGGGTCGTAGGCTCAGAAAAGGTTACTCAGTTGAGAAGCGTACTCCACCGGTTTCATAACCTCGAAGTTGAAGTCGTAGTAAGGAAGGTTTCTTTAGGGTCCCAACTAGAGGAAGTCTTACCTGACCAACCTAGAGGAACGTCAGGTTCCCTGAGAGTTCTCAGAAGAGGTTGTGGTGTCAAGTTTTCGTAGTTAAGAAGTCGCGAGTCGGAAGAAGTGTCAGGTTGAGAGTGTAGGTATGTACTGGTGTCCTTTTTGGTATCGGAACTGATCTGCCTGGAATCAGCCGTTCCATTACAGAGACGAAAACTTATATGATAGATACAACCAGTATTGAAAAGAAGGTTCCTCATTCGCAGAGAATTAAAGTACCGACGTCAGTGGTAGACGTCACTAAAACGTCGGGGGTTTTATTTCAGACTGTGACAAAGATGACAAAGAGGTAAAGGGTACTTCACTACCCTGGCCTACGGTACTAGAAGCAAAAGACTTACAACCCGAAATTCGGTTGAAAAAGTGAGAGGAGAAAGTGAAAGTAGTTCTCCGAAAAATCGAGGAGAAGTGAAAGACGGTATTCCCACCACAGTAGACGTATAGACTCCAATAACTATAAAGAGGGCCGTTAGAACTAAGGTCGAACACAAAGAAGTTCTTTTAATCTCTATGGTTCCCTTGTAAAGTACGTTTCTACCAGAACTATTTCCTGTCTTTACCATACCTGGATTGTCTTCGTCTTCTACAATTCTTCTCCACCGTTCTTATGTACCTTCTTGACATGTTTTGTCTATAAGTGCTGGGTCTATTAGTACTACTACACTAGTGATTAGATCTCTGTCTGTAGAACCTTACACTTCAGTTCACCCGGAATCTTTCGTAGTGATGCTTGTTTCGACCACCTCCACTACGTTAAGGTCAACTCGACAAAGTTTAGGACTTTCTACTACGACACTTTCACGACGTGAGTTATACGGTCGTTTAAACCTTTTGAGTCGTAACTAGTGTCCTGACCTTTTCCAGTCAAAAGTAAGGTTAGGATTTGTTTCCGTTACGGTTTCTTACGAGTTTGATGACGTGTTAACATGAGTAGAGTGTACGATCAATTCATTACGAGTTTTAAGAGGTTCGGTCCGAAGTCGTTATTTTGGCACTTGAGGGACTACAAGTTCGACCAAAATCTTTTCTGTCTCCTTGGTCTCTAGTTTAACTTTTATAGGCAACCTAGTCGTTTTTTCGTTCTCTCAAGGTCTTTTTGTAGATAAAGACGAAATAACTGATACGGTTTCGGAAACTGACACACCTAGTGTTATTTGACACCTTTTAAGACTTTCTCTACCTTATGGTCTGGTGGATTGGAATGAGAACTCTTTAGACATACGTCCAGTCCTTCGTTGTCAATCTTGACCTGTACCTTGTTGTCTGACCAAGGTTTACCCTTTTCCTCATACAGTTCCGACATATAACAGTGGGACGAATAAATTGAATATACGTCTCATGTAGTACTCTTTATATAATCAATTTGACCGTATCTATGTAATTAGTTTAACATGTTTTATATCAATGGTATCTTCAAGTCTATTTGAATTGACCTATACCAGATCAGAGTCTTGTCATACAAGTTCAGTCACTATGTCTTATTTTACAAGAAGTTATAATCAATCGTAAATTGTAGGTTCTCGTTTCCTCGACTGTCAACTGTTTATACTTGATTGAAGTACGATTCTTTAAAGTCCTCTCAGCTCTAGGTCCCAATTAGAAATTTCTGATCGACTTACCAAAATAGTTATACCGACTGACAAACCTGGAAGTTATTTACCGGACACACAGAAACTTCAAATATTTAGTTTCTCGGAAATTATACTCGAAGAGACCTTATTAACCTTTTGTATGAAAAAAAAAAGTAAAAAGAAAAGAGAACCCAACAATGACTCGTAAAAGTATGAAGAGAGTCTCATTATTTTAAATTAGATTTCAAGTTCCATCTACAAATATAAAATAATTTTAGAAATTCAAATTCTATTATAAAGAACCTTATCATTAAATGTATACTGACTTTTGAAATATCCCCTTCTTAGTCAATATATGAAAAGAAAAAAAAAAAAAAAAAAATCCTCTCTTCCCATCTTTCGGGACTTTCATTGTTCATCTTTTAATAAAAACAAAGACTAATCCCTTTTCTTCTATTTTTACATATAAAGTTCCGTACTAAATTTTCTGGAAGGATAACGAATACGACTCCTCCTGTCTCCCTTCTTACCTCCTCGATCTCCTAACTTCAATCTTTGTTCCTTTCCTACAAACCTTTACCCCAGTAGGACGTCCTCTGGTCACGTTTCTAGTCTCACGGACCTACTTTCATCTCTTCCCGACCGTTCCTTCTTTCTCTATCCTACATCTCTTTCAGACGTCCTCGGGGGACTTGACCAGACTGTCACAAGAAAAGACGTCTCGACGGAGACTTCAGGGTTCCGGAACAGGAATAGTGATGGGGAGACATCTCAATTTCTGGGTGACAAAACTTCGGTGATAGAGAGAGATCGACGGTTTCTTTGTAAAAAAAAAGAACGTCATCTTTATAAAGAGAATTTGTGACGTAGTAAAAGGAAGAGACTTTTGGAAAGATTAATAAGAATAAAAAATAAAATAAAAAATAATAAAATGAGAGGTTAGGTTTTTCATACACGTCTTTTCTTACTAAAGGGTCTCTTTGGATATTAAACTTTTCTATGTACGTGGAGTTACAAGTATCGTCGTAATAAATGGTATCGGTTCTGTACCCTTGTTAGATTTACAGGTAGTTACTTACCCATTCCTTGTATACTATGTATATATGCTACCTTATAATGAGTCGGTATTTTTCTTACTTTATTACGGTAAAACGTCGTTGTATTTACCTAGATCTCTGACAGTATCTCACTTCATTCAACCTTTCTGTTTATGGGACACTATAGTGAATAAAAACCTTAGATCGTGTACTGTGTTTACTTGGATACATGATTAGTCTTTGTTTGAATGTCCATATCTCTCGTCTGAACATCCACGGTTCCCCCTTCCTCCCACCCCTCCCTTCCTAACCCCTAAACCCTGATCGTTTACGTTTGAGGATATATATACTATTTATTTGTGGTTCCAGGAAACGTATGGTGTTCCTCGATATAAGTTATAGAACACTATTTGGTATTACTTTTTCTTTACTTCTTCGTATGTACATACATATTGGCTCAGTGAAACGATATGTCGTCATTAATTGTGTCGTAACACTTAGTTGATAAGAAGTCATTTTAATTTTATCTTACTAAAGTAACTAGAGACATTTATAAGTCTTCTTAGAAGTACAAGACGACCCTTCTACTAGACCCATTCTGACACGGTCTATAGACCCCGTATACACGATAAGAAGACCGAGACCTTATACGAGTTCACGTAGTTCCTAGACTCTAAACGACGGGTCACCTCAAAGTTATCCCAGTACTTAGTCATCCCTTTCCGCAAAAGATGGTAGACACCTTTAGACGTCTGTTGAAAGAATGAACCGAAATCAGTAGGTAATAGGAGTGATACTTCTCAAACCGAACGAAACCTACTTATCCTATAAAACCTTTTTAATTGGTTGACCTCTCCTTCCTATCACCTTACCAATACCCGAACCTGAGACCTCGGTCTTACTGACCTAAATATAGGGTCTCGGTGGTGGTTGGTCGACCCACTGGAACCGGTTCCCGACCCAGAAAGAAACGGAATAAAGGAATAGGTAATTCATCTTTACTATCATTACACTACCATAGATAGAGTATTTCACTATACACTACTAAATGATTTTGTTATTATCATTATTACGGATATCCAACAAAATGACAAATTTGCTCAACCATATACGTTCCCTAAATCTTATCCTACATGGGCCGTGTATACTTCATGAAACACTAAATCAACAAAAACAATAATTAATTTTTTTTTATAACCCTCATATCAACTAAATGTTACAACATAATAAAAGACGACATATCGGTTCACTTAGTCAATATGTATATGTATATAGGTGAGAAAAAATCTAATAAAAGGGTATATCCAGTGACGTCTCACAACTCTTCCCAAGGGACACGATAAGTTATCCAGGAATAATCAGTAGGTAATATGTCGTCATACATATACAGTAAGTCTCAGAAAGTTAAATACAACAATAATATAATAATTTACTACTTAAGTCACAGTCTCTGTAGGACACATATTATACATCCAATACCAAACTCCAGTTTGAACAGAATATTTCGTAGAAGAGGGATTACAAAGTAAACAAAAAATATCTTCGTTTTAGTACGAAAAGGGTACCTTTTTACTGTTATTACAACAAATGGATGATAGACCCATAATACAGGGGATAAAAACAAGATCACGGTTTTATTTTACTTTTAGAAACTGATTGACAAAGTTAATATCAAGTTAACTGAATCAAGTCACACAACAACAACCGACGTTCAAAAAGAAAAAAATTACTATAACACTACTCAGTGAACGATTAAAAAAAAAAAACTTCTTAAAGGTATAATCTTACTCTTGTGTTTTGAACAACCGACTATTCCTTGAGTCTTAATATTTTTTGTAGTTACTATCTTTTTGGTCTTTCCTTAACAAATATTAGACTCACCCATTGGATAGGGAAGAGGTCCCCTAGAAGGGTTAGGTCCTTGGCTCTAGGTCCTTTACTTGGTCCCAGAAGACGTAACGTCCGTTTAAGAAATGGTCGACTCGATGGTCCCGTCGGGTTCTTTTAAGGTTCCTGACGGTTAAACGGACTTTTCCTAGAACTTCAAACCTAAAGAAAAAGTAATAAGTATCATATAAAGATCCCCATCTTTAAGTATCTACGTAACAAGTAAATAAATTAAATGATATTTTGAACATAACTCACAGAGGAAGTCCATTCCGTTTGGTGACGTAATCCACGATCTTCACGTTCTATTTACTCTGTATTTAGATCAGGAAATCTGTAAAACACAATCCCTATTCTTCTGTATACCTATTGGTATTATATATTGTATTAAAGGATTTACCGGATAGTTTTTCTATTCTCTTTACGGTATTTCTAAATTCGTCGTTTCAATTGAACTACTCAATCGTTTTAAAAGTACTTAATTTACTATAAACTCGATCTATAACTTCTTGTCCATTTTAAAACTGTCATTCTCTTAACCGTTACCCCTCAAAACCGATTCTCTTATCATGCTCATTTATACCTCTCTACCCTTTCTCACGTTCTATAAAAATCTCTCTTTTCTCAAACCACTTGTTCCACATCCCACGCCTAGAAGGACTGGGTCCTTCTTGGTCACAGAGGACGTAAGGGACTCGATAGTCCCTTCGTGTCCCACGTTTGAAAGGTGTTATTTGTGTATAATACACGGAACCCGGACGAGATTCGGGACCTCTATATCTTGACTTGTTCGTCTGATCCACAAGTTTAAGTAATCTCGAACACATAACCGCCCACCTCTATGCATTCACTTCTTTATTTTATTAGATCATCACTTTCTACAATATTTTGCTTTCATTTACTGTTCACTGTCCTGAACCTCTTCAATGAAATCTCACCCGCACTGTGTCTTCTGAAGAAACTTCTCCATTTTAAACTACACTCTGACTTATTACTCTTCCTAGGTCCAAAAACTTCCGGGTCCTTTCCCTTGACGGTTCCGATCTCTATTTTGTGCGAACAAACTACTTGTTTTTACGGTCACACCGACCTCTCAGTACTGGTCACCCCTGTTACTATACTCTACGCCAGTCTCTCTGTCTCTTTGAGAGTATCCTAGAATTTCTAATACCTTCGATCAAAATCAAAATAAGGTTTACGTTACCCTGTGGTTCCTCTAGTTAACCTGAAGTTCCTCTAGTTTGGTCAGTTAGGCTTTCCTTCAATCAGGACTTATAAGTAACCTTCCTGACTATGACTTCGACTTTGAGGTTATCAAACCGGTGAATTACGCTTCTTGACTGAGTTACCTTTTCTGGGACTACGACCCTTTCTAACTTCCGTCCTCCTCTTCCCCTGCTGTCTCCTACTCTACCAACTTACCGTAGTGACTGAGCTACCTGTACTCAAACTTGTTCGAGGCCCTCGACCACTACCTGCCCCTTCGGACCACACGACGGTAGGTACCCCAACGTCTCAGTCTGTATTGACTCACTGACTTGACTTGACTTACCCTGTTGTGACCTATTAAAGTACAACTCCTTACTACAACAGACTTAATATAAAATCTTTGTTGATTCCGACGACACATTTCTCACCTCATACCTCCCTGTTCTATCTTTAATCCCTCTAGAGAATCCCAAATAACGTCAGTTGTCCGTCGTCTACTACGACGGATTTTGATCTCATCATCGTGTCTCTACTCTCGAGTAAGACCTTTCTGTCCCTCAGTATAACACTTTCGGAAGTTGTAAGGGGGTCAGACTTCTAAACTTCAACTAAGACCTCCGTCTTTCCTCTTATTTTAATACATGTGTAAATCTAAAAAAACTCACAGATGTGAAACCAAATAAAAAGGACAACTTCTACGAAATTTTTTTGTCATTAACTAATGATGTAGTATATTATTGATGAAGACACCATGAAATCACTAAGCTGTTCAGAGTTTTTTCAACAGGTGAAATATTGACAGTATCTTAGTCTAAAGGAAAAGAGAACCCTTGTACAAGTCCTTCTGTCTTATCTCTGTGTCGAAACAAAAGTAAAAACAAAAATTAGGACTACTCAAGTATAATATGATACTTTTCACTAGCCATCATTGTCTCAAAACGACTAGAGTATCTACACGATCAGACTCCTTAGACGTTCAAGATTCCGTCGTTGAGTCTACAAATTTTCTGACCTGTCCTTTACATTGACTGGATTCATCCCTCGACACACCTTACCCTCTTTGATTTTTCGAACGAAGTAGATTTTGTCTAGTTACTAAGGAGTCAACACCGTTACACCAATAATATTAAAAATTCCCTTCTTAGACCTTTCAGGGACTAAAAAGTTTCTACTGTTGATTAATTTTCTTTAATCGTGTAACACGTCCGTTTTCGTTTTACACAAACACCTGAACAAAACCGGATCCAGTATTGAAACGTTCGAGACTTTACTTCAGAAAAGATGGATGGGTATCTTTCCGAGATGACGAAGATACACCCTCGTTCTTTGTTTCGAGTCACGGAACTTTTGAACCTGGGTCATCCTTTCCTCGTCTCCGTCTTTTCGGACACTCTCAACACCCTCTCCGACTCGTCCTTCTCCTCCGTCTTACCTTCTTCTTATATGTCACTCCACCTACCACACCAGACTATCTCTGTCCCACCTTCTTCGTTTCTTCGCAAACCTTATGCTGGCAGACCTGGGGCACTCACAAACACCAGTGGACTATTATCTTCACAAAAGAAAGACCATTGTCTGATACGGAAGTACAGGAAGGTCTGTGACGGCCAGGTAAATTTGCTAATATATTAGAAATTCACTAAAACCAGGAATCTTAGACACCGAAGTAAAACCCTTTAATATCTATGTTCGAATAAAAGCTGAGAATTTTTTTAATCAAAGGATCAATTTTAGAGAAGAAACCAATTTGGTCTTAAATGTTGACCGGAAGAATGGGTACACCAACTCAGTGAGGTTAAGAATCGCTAAAAAGGGTAGTTGACTCATATGTTGGTACTAATATCTGTTATAAATCTTTAGTCAGTCAGTCCATAAGAAACCGTCGGAGAATCGTAACAACATTATAAACCGTTGTTACTCAATTATAAAAAAGGATACATAAATAGAAGGACTTATGACTCATTAAAACTTCCAACTTCTAGGATCGAATAAGAAAATCACAAGTAGTCTCCCAAATTGTAGTACGGAAATTATGGGACATCCATACAATGGGGATTTTTATACAGGAGAAACGTTCTATTGTCTGAGGACTCAACTCCTCTTTTGTTTTCTATCGGTTGATATAACAGATACACTCTAAATTTTTTAAAAAATAAGGGGGAGCAGGAGCGTGACATAACTCTAACTAAAAAAAATTACATTAACTGTCGATAAAACAACAACGAAGAGAAGGAGGAAAAGGACTACCAACCTATTGTAGTGGCTGAGTTCCCTGTACTTGAACCCGTTTGAGACCCTCTATCACTTCCTACGTACACCACCCCCGCCCCCTCCGGACCGTACGACGTCAGTTATCCCAGTGTTTCTCAACCTGTATTAAATCGGTAACTTGGTGTTGTTGTTTAAAACAGTAACATGTCCGTAACGAAGACACAGTACCTCGGTTTCTTTTGGAGACAGGTTTCGTCTTCTACCATTGTCAAATATTTAGACTTTAAATGAGTTTGGTAAATTAATCGCTCGTGAATTATACGTAAGAAAGGTTAGGGATTAGAAATCTTAACATTGACGAAACACTGAATCACAGATGGTACCAATGTCGAAGTGGTAAACCTAGTCCCTAGTATTCTCTTTCCGTATCGGTTCCTTTAGACATCAACGTCTTGAGTAATCTCTTTTCTATAGCAGAAAGAAATGACGAGATACCACGACATCCTTGACGGACGTCGGACCAATTTCTTCGTTATTTTTTGGGATCACTTATAGCCTTTGATTTATAGATATACTATAACTCTTGTTACGGTCTTTTTTAAGAAATTTTTAATCTCCGTTATGTAGTCCATGATGAAACAACTTCCCAAAACAAGTAAACAAGATTTAGTAAATGAAGTCTTATAGTTTATAAGGAACCCTCCGTTACCTCTTTCGTCCGAAGATCTTCTGGTCTACTCATTACCATGTCTCATCGTCTCGCGACACTTGGACACTCCTAACACCAAACTGGGCTTACCGTCCTCCTCTTCTAAACACGGACTCGTACGACCCCTGTTTTCCACCTCATTACACCTTCAGAAGGCGAAGACAATCCAGGTGTGGTAAAGACAGGAAATAACTCGTGTAGAAACGTACTTTACAAGGGAACCATAGAGATTAAAAGGACTTCTCTAAAGATCAGAAAGGGTCAGATAACAAAAGGAGATAAAGAAACGTGACTTGTGACTCCTTTTGAAAGAATAGAGAGGAACGATAAGAAACCTTGAGACGTAAGAGGAAACGGAAATCGAAGAGAAGAAAAGAGTCTATGGACATTCCGGAGGAGTCTGTCTGTAGAAAGAAAGAACGTAAAGAAAAAGAACCTCTACCAGAACTAGGGACAGAGGACATGTTACAGTACTTGGAGACCCGTATCAAGAAGTCCGTGAGACAGATAGTCTAGATTAGGGAACTTAGATAAAGAGTGAAGGTGACATATTAGTATTCCCTAAACTAAATCCAGTACGGGTTTACCAGATCACCAAAAGAGATGAAAGAAGTTAATTCGGACTTAAACAGTTATTCCACAAGTACTAGACTCGGTGTCAGTCGAGGACCAGAACAAAAACGACTGACATATCTCGAAGAGGTATAAACCGACGTTTCTTATATTAGTTAGACTAAAACCACAACTGGTAGACCACTACAGGTACACATCTCAGAAGAGACTACAACAACCTTCTCCTACAAATGATACTCGTCATGCAAGAGAACCTTTTTGAGATAATCGGTAACGGGACGAAGTAAGACATGAGGTTCCGGTTTAAACAGACAATGAGGTCCACAAAGGACTGAAGGATGAAAACGTAAGGTCTTCTATAATTCGTCTTCTATAATTCGTCTCCACCGTTCTAATGTGTCTTCCTAATATGTTTTTCTAGAAGTACTAGGTCTATTAGTACTACTACATTAGTGAGTGGATCTCGGTCTGTAAGACCTTACACTTCAGTTCACCCGGAATCCTTCGTAGTGATACTTGCTTCGATCACCTCCGCTATCTTAAGGTCAACTAGATAAAGTTTGTGTAGAAAGTTTTTTCTACTACGACACTGTCACGACGTGGGTTATACGGTCGTTTAAACCTTTTGAGTCGTCACCAGTGTCCCGACCTTTTCCAGTCAAAAGTAAGGTTAGGATTTCTTTCCGTTACGGTTTCTTACTAATTTGGTGGTGTGTTAACGTGAGTAAAGTGTGTGATCGTTTCATTACGAGTTTTAAGACGTTCGGTCCGAAGTTCTCAAACACTTGGTACTTGAAGTCTACAAGTTGGACCAAAATCTTTTCCGTCTCCATGGTCTCTAGTTTAACGGTTGTAGGCAACCTAGTAGTTTTTTCGTTACCTCAAGATCTTTTTGTAGATAAAGACGAAATAACTGATACGGTTTCGGAAACTGACACACCTAGTGTTATTTGTCACCTTTTAAGACTTTTTCTATCCTTATGTTCTGGTGGACTGGACGGAGAACTCTTTGGATATACGTCCAGTCCTTCGTTGTCAATCTTGACCTGTACCTTGTTGTCTGACCAAGGTTTATCCTTTTCCTCATGTAGTTCCGACATATAACAGTGGGACGAATAAATTGAAGACACGTCTCATGTAGTACTCTTTACGACCCGACCTACTTCGTGTTCGACCTTAGTTCTAACGACCCTCTTTATAGTTATTGGAGTCTATACGTCTACTGTGGAGGGAATACCGTCTTTCGTTTCTTCTTGATTTCTCGGAGAACAACTTTCACTATCTCCTCACACTTTTTCATGTCTTTTGACTCTAGTACCGCAGACCAGGGTGGTGAAGTACCGTTTATCTACCCCTTTGTTACCTTTGTCACCGTCCGAAATAAAAACCCCCCCGAGGTTTTAGTGACGTCTACCACTGACGTCGGTACTTTAATTTTCTGTGAACGAAGAACCTTCTTTTCGATACTGTTTGGATCTGTCGTATAATTTTTCGTCTCTGTAATGAAACGGTTGTTTCCAGGCAGATCAGTTCCGAAACCAAAAAGGTCATCAGTACATACCCAGACTCTCAACCTGATATTTCTTTCGACTCGCGGTTTCTTAACTACGAAAACTTGACACTACAACCTCTTCGGAGAACTCCCAGGGAACCTGGAGTTCCTTTAGATTGGACAGGTAGGATTTCCTTTAGTCAGGACTTATAAGTAACCGTCCTTACTAGTCAAGTCAAGTCAGCGAGTCAGCACAAGCTGAGAAACGTTAGGGTACTTAGCGTCGTACGGTCCCGAGGGACAGGTAGTGGTAGAGGGCCTCAAGTGAATCTGAGTGTAGGTAGCTCAGACACTACGGTAGGTCGGTAGAGTAGGAGCCAGCAGGGGAAGAGGAGGACGGGGGTTAGGGAGGGTCGTAGTCTCAGAAAAGGTTGCTCAGTTGAGAAGCGTACTCCACCGGTTTTTGAGGTTATAAAACCAGTGGACTACGTTTCTCGACTGAGTAAACTTTTCTGAACTTCGACCCTTTCTGACTCCCGTCCTCCTCTTCCCCTACGTCTCCTACTCTACCAACCTACCGTAGTGGCTGAATTACCTATACTTAAACTCATTTGATGTCCTCAACCACTACCTGTCCCTTCGGACCGTACGACGTCAAGTACCCTAACGTTTCTCAGCCTGTGCTGACTCGATGACTTGACTTGACTTGACTTACACCATCAGTGTTCACTTTATCTTGATATAGGAGAAGAAGTCTCATATGATCACACAGACGAAGGACCTATCTACTTTTGAAGATTTATTTTGGTACAAAATAATAAAAAAATATAGTTCTGGTATTTACGAATTATAAGATCGTTGAAAAACATTAGAGTTACTTGGGGCAATATTTACAACTTAGACCATTCACACCCTGAGTCAACACATACACCAGGCACCATTTCTTAGACGGACGTTACGTTCTCTACGACCAAGTTAGGGACCCAGTCCTCCTAGGGGACCTCTTCCTTTACCGTTGGGTGAGGTCATAAGAACGGACCCCTTAGGATACCCCTCTCCTCGGACCACCCGATGACTGTTACCCCTTTCGTTTCTCAACCTGTGTTGACTCACTGATTGTTTGTTGTCGTCGACACATACCAAAACTCTTTCAAACCCAGACCAAGACATACATTACTCCTCAGACTTTTAAAACTCTTTCCTTCAGTATGCTAGTTTCGGTACGAAGGACTTCTATTGTGTCCGTTACCATACTTTCTCTTGTTTACTCTCTCTCCTTTTAGGTTCCGTTCCTCTTGGTAGTCTTCAACAGTCTTTTAGATCCACTCCCCCGGTCTCGGACTTGGTTTCCTATCTCCGACACTTTCATCTTGTCTCTTTATTTGAATCTAAGTCGTGGTAAATTACATCTCTTACGTCTTTTACCTTCGTTCCCGGACCTCAATCAATGGACGGTTTGTGTCCAATGAATTTTTGAAAATTTCATACACTAAGTCATCGGACGGAGTCAAGACAAAGAGAGGACAACTACTTCAGATCGTACTTTACAATCGGAAGTCTTTGTTTTCGCCCTAATTCGGTTGTCGAACTATAATGGGGGTTTAATAACATCGACTACTTTTGAAAACTCCTCGGAACTTACGTCCTCGGTAAGTATATTTTCTACTCCCTGAGGTTTCTGTCCGAATCCCCAATCACTTCCGTCAGTGAGGACGGTTCTAACAGTCCATTCCTTATTTGTACAGGCGATACGGAGTCTCTAAAACGAATTACTAAACTTCCACAGAAGTTATACTGTCCAAATACGTCGATCTAAGTTAACAAAGAAGTCTCGTAAACGGAACGACTTCTGACCATTATTACTCCTTATACGACAGACCAAACTTTGTAGGATAAAAAAATAAACTTTTCAGACATACCTTAGTTATTTCATAAGAAGTGTTATTTAATAAAAAAGATCATTTCTTTATGAAACCGATATCAGAAGTTGCAGTACGAATATACTTGGCTTTCTTTTGTAAGTATCGTTTACATACGGTGTTAGAACAGTTTAACTCTAACCAAAGACTTTGTTAGTTATATTTCTTTGGACACAGAAATGGTTCCTAAAGTACAAACAAGTACTTTATTGTTTTAAAGTTCTTTCATGGAAGACTGTCGGAAACTTCCAACACATTTTATAAGTCATGGGTGTCCACTCGAGGATCAATTTCCTTAACGGTATGTACAGTTGTCGGTTCTGTAGTTTTGTTACGGTTAATGGATACCTCTCACTCTTAGGTTACTACGGTTTTTTTCCTTCATACGATAGATGATGACTGTTCCACCAAAACTTCTTTTCCTACCTACATACTCTTCGTTATACCTTCTGAAGATTTTACATACGAAATCGTTTCATCGTCCGTAACAGATCGTCTGTCTCTTGTCATAGATAAAGACTCAGAAACCACAGACGTTGGACTTTATTCCTACTCCGATGAGAACCTGACTTATAACCCATCTGACACCTCCTCCTTAACCGTATTTTGACGACTTTTAGTTATAAGTAATCTATTTTCTACAAAATAATAGTCTATTCGTTATTCTTAATTAAGTAAAGTTTACTACAAATAACTTGTGAACGAAACATTTTACAATTTTATTATGTTTTTAAATTTTCTTGTTTACATGAAAGGTTCTCAGTGGTCATTATTGATTTAGTAATAACTAAT
Organism: Capra ibex; assembly: GCA_006410555.1. Classification (NCBI taxonomy): domain Eukaryota; kingdom Metazoa; phylum Chordata; class Mammalia; order Artiodactyla; family Bovidae; genus Capra; species Capra ibex. The sequence continues at coordinate 52,165,078 of SJYO01016970.1, read as the reverse complement.
CTCCACCCGAATAGGAAACCATTTTAACCCTACATCGAAAATTACAGGAAACAAAGTACGAAACGAGGAGAAGAAGAAAGAGGAGAAAGTCAAGGAAGGAAAAGAAGACGTAGACGAGGACAGACGAAAAGATCTACGAAGGACAAGATCTCCTTGTATTCTTTTTTCGATTAAGTGGGACACCGTCACCAAGAGTTGGTGTCGAGTACACTTAATAGTGTTCCCACCCACCCTCTTACGAGGGCCTCTAAGACTGAAGTAAAAAGAAACTATCCTAGACCCGTAAATGTTGAAACTAAGTTTTTAAAATTCAACGGTAGATTTTACAAAGTTGTATTCAAATTGATCGAAGTTATTACATGAAAAGATGTATGATTTTTACGACTATAAAATTTCGTTTATTTATTAATGTACTCAGGTAGCATCCCCTAAACTATGGACAGATGGTAATAGGTTAATTCCTTATATGCTTATTTGGGAATAAATCAGGAACCTGTAAAGTGTAATAAAGAAAAGGAGGAACTTGAGGATGAAAGTAAACTAAAGAGACTGTCTTAAAATCTAAATAACTAGTAAAGTAGTGTAAAGAGACGTTGTTCTTGTACAAATGGTTAACCTTAAATAGTAATTTTCCAAAAGGTATTTCGAGGTTCAATTATAATGAGAGGTTCGACGTAATAGTAATTTTCATGATAATCGTACTTGAACTGTATAAAACTATTAATAATTTGAATTATCCACATTAAAATAACCTTTACTTTAAAATTACTCTATTACCCCGAAATTTTTATTTAATCAAATGACAAGAAATTACATATTAAGGATCACCATTTTATTTTGTCCCAAGTCGTAGTTATTGTGGGGTAAAAAGTAAACATTATCCACGTATTCGACTGTTTGAAGCAAGTGTATTTATCTAATCGAAACAATCCCCTTCGTGTGACTAACTTTGGTGGGTGGGACCGGTCCGTGGTTCATTTGTAAACGTACTCAACAAAATACTGTCCTCTAGGACTATTCCTTATACCTTGATTATTTGGTGGTGGTTGGTCTTCTCAAGCCCTTTCCAGCTTTCCTCTGTGGAGCGCAGACAGGTGAAGGCTCTTAGGGAGAGTGATCGTAGGTAGAACCGACTCGCTACACACGCGGTGGTCCTTTCTGAGACTTAATTTTACTAACCGGTTTCTGGTGGACCTTTGATTAGGGTAGTGGTATTACGTCGTCTCGACAAGAGAACCCAAGTGAATGGGATGACGAGAGGTGGACCCACGGAAAGGGTTATTTTAGAGAACGAAACAGTCGTGTACAGAGGAGTCTTCTCGGACGAGAACCCCGGGACATCCCCCCGAAGGGGGAAGGATGTTGTTGTAACAATCGTGTTAAAGTGAATTAAAAATTTTTTCGAAGAAAACTTAACACACGTTTTTATAAATCACTAAAGAGGAATTTTCGTAACTGTTTATAGTCACCCTTTGACCCAAACGAAGAAAGTCAAAACAAGTCAAGTCAAATCAGCGAGTCAGCATAGGCTGAGACTGGGGTACATAGCGTCGTGCGGTCCGGAGGGACAGGTAGTGGTAGAGGACCTCAAGTGAGTCTGAGTGCAGGTAGCTCAGGCACTACGGTAGGTCGGTAGAGTAGGAGACAGTAGGGGAAGAGGAGGACGGGGGTTAGGGAGGGTCGTAGTCTCAGAAAAGGTTACTCAGTCGAGAAGTGTACTCCACCGGTTTCATGACCTCCAAGTCGAAATCGTAGTAAGGAAGGTTTCTTTAGGGTCCCGACTAGAGGAAGTCTGTAATGAAAAGGTTGTTTCCAGGCAGATCAGTTCCGATACCAAAAAGGTCACCAGTACATACCTACACTCTCAACCTGACACTTCTTTCGACTCTCGGCTTCTTAACTACGAAAACTTGACACCACAACCTCTTCTGAGAACTCTCAGGGAACCTGACGTTCCTCTAGGTTGGTCAGGTAAGTCTTCCTCTAGTCAAAACAATCTTTGTCTTTTTGAGGGACTCATAAAAAAAGACTTTCTTAAATAGACAAGTAGTTTGGTGAGTGAAGGAGTTGTGGTTGTGGTTTACCTAGGAGATAATCTATAGGGGGTTCACGGTTGGGTCCTTTACATGGTGACATTATAAACATACAAAAATTCATTAATTAAAATTTCACCAACCTCTTGATAATGATTTTCTCTTCACTTTTGAGTCTTGATCCAATTGTAGAAATTAAAAATAAAAACCGACGACCCAGAAGTAACGACACGCACCCGAAAGAGATCAACGTCACTCTCCCCTGATGAGAAACAACGATACGTAACGTCACCGCAGAAAACAACACCTCATACCCGAAATCCGTACGTCCGAGGTCTCGTTTCCGAGTCACCAACACTACGTGTCCGAATCAACGGACCTCCGTACACCTTAGAAACTCCTGGTCCCTAGAGGACGTCACCGTCCGTCTAACAAATGGTGACCTAGTGGTCCCCCCGAATTGTAGAATTGACGTGAACTAGAACTCGTTCACTTAACCAAAAATCCTTTCTCTTCTTTACTTTTAACCTCTAGAATCTCTCAGAAAAGAGGAAGGTCCAATACATATAAATTATACTATCAGGAGAGTACTCATATAAATGTATTATTCTATGAATTCCTTTTACACCAATTAAACTTCGGTAATTAAGAACCTCCATTATTTCTTCAACACCTAACCGTACAGAAAAGTAGTCTTAGAGAGTCTAGGAGACTGTGACGTTGGTGTTTAAGATGGATAAAGAAAAACTGAATGAACCAACCATAAAATTTTTTTAAAGTACTCAAGTTTACTTCATCTAAGTGGTGTAGTTTCTACATTTAATAGTCACGATAAATTATATTTATATCACTTTTGATGTACATTAAAATTTACTAGATCATCTACGTGTATTTTCCTCTTTCAACTTTAATTAATTATTAAATAAATTGAGTCATATAGTGTCACGATAGTAAAATTGGGCGAGGTCATGACAACGGACCTTTTAGGGTACCTGTCTCCTCGGACCACCCGATTTCAGGTACCCCAGCGTTTCTCAGCCTGTGTTGAATCGTGTGAAGGTAGTGAAATAGTACGATGACTATACTTTTAACAATTACCATATAAAATGTAAGAATACAAATATGATTCAGAAACTTTGGGTTACAGACAAAGTATGAATACCGTGTAAAGTTAATCGGGATAAGTGTACAGTACACGAGTTATAGATGTACAAGGAACATCTATGGTACACCCGTCGTACCGATATCCGTCAACCTTTCTTTAGAGACATGCAAGAGATTATGACAAAACCCCAACATTTCGGTCAAGAAGTTTTCATCCTTCTTTACGTTTGGGTGATTAAACGTAAAACGATTTGCTGTAAGAAATGGCGTGTAGTGTGAGGGACACTTTAGACCGTGAAATGACTTCAGGATTAATTGATGTTAAAAACGTCACACATAGTGAAGAACCGTTTACACGTACCATATCATGAACAGTGTGAGGACTTAATGTAAACTTCATCTTATTAGTTCAGATAAAAAGTAATCTTTTGACTAAAGGAGGTCAAAAAGAGATAACATAACAAAGGGAGATTTGACGTTTTTAGTTATTAAAATCTACGAAGAGTTCGTTATCCGAGTCAGACTCAACTCTAGATGTAGACACCCCCAACCCAGAGAAAACGAGGATAAAAAGAAGGAGAGAGATAAAAAAAAAAAAAAGATAAAAGTAAGTAGTGGAGACGAGAGGAGATAAGGGAAAGATGGTAGTCTTCGAGTTAAAATTGTGTCCGGGGGTGTACGGGTTAAGGTGACCTGTTCATTACTAGACAAAAGACCCCGTACGGTCACTGGAATCGTACTTGGTCTTAGTAAACTTCTCGAACAATGTTGGGTCTTAAGACTTAGGATTGAGACCTCGAACTAAGTCATCCAGACCCTACCCCGGACTCTTAGACATAAAAATTGTTCTTTCTAGGGTACACTACAACGACGACGACAAGACTCCCAGTGTGAAATTCTTCGTGACACCCCACATACGTACACTAAGTAAAACCAGTTATTGACATTCCTTATGACCCTTTCAAACAGAAAGGACTACTCTTTAGTAGGTCCGTTTTTTTCGTAAAAAAAAAAAAAAAGAGGTGGGTGGGGAAGAGGAACGAAGGAAGCAACCTACGTCAGCACATTTCAGTTTCAACAACCCCGACAACGTCGGTAGGAAATTGTTACTTTCCCTTGGTTCTTTTAAAATCTCTACGGAAGATGTAAGACTGTAATACTTCGAGGACTTTCTTGATTAAGGTACTAGAACACACATTTTATTAGGATTTTCAGAAATAAAAGTCCGGTGTAAGACAGAACTAAAGACAGTAAACGTCGGCTTCGTAAGTGGTGTCTATGTCACTACTGAAGAAAGTTTGGTTTTGGTACGGTAGTCGACGTATGATTGCTTTACCATACCGTACCTCACCATTGTATCTAAGTTTTGTTACAGTAGTTTCTTAACACCATGAAAAAGAAAAAAAAAAAAAAAAAACAATTTGTACAGAGAACACCAATACCATGGAGTNAAAAAAAAAAAACCATTTGTACAGAGAACACCAATACCATGGAGTCTCGACCTCAATCTCCTTCGAAACACCAGATAAAGATATACATTCAACCTAGAGTTGTTCGACTTTACGTCATCAATCTCACAACAAAGTACCGAGTTCATACCCTCTATCGGATTAGTTTAATCGATTCTTCTGATTTCTCTCACATACTACAGGTCCTGAAAGACCACACTCCCCTTCTACTGATTAAGACCCATTAAAGTCTCTTTTCTTGACCATGTTTACACAGCTTAAATATTTTTCTGTAAAATCGAGAGATATTCCTCTGTTTAAAAGGTTGTGGACCTCGTACACATATTTCTCTGGAAATGACACTTCACTACTCCAGAAACAATGAATTGACAAGGAACTCTCCAACTCTTTGGTGAACGTCAGGACACCAAATGGAAAGTCGTTTTCGTAGTGTTGTTCGACTTTTAAAGGGTATTGTACGTAATCCAAATTAGTATGTTTTGACGACGATAAATTAGTAAAAACTTAATATTTTTCACAGTTAAAGTATACTAAGATAGACGACCTTTATCTCACTACAGTACCCCATCTTACACTTCAGATAAACTCCAGTGACTAACCTTACCGTTGAAATTCGGTGACTGGAAGTAGAGGTGCATCCGTCAAACCAAACACATTTGGTGATTTAACATAAGTCAAAGACTTTAGACGATTCTTGTAAACTATTTTTCTCAATGACTGGATTGGTTCTTACTGAGAACGAGATTCATCGGGTTTCCCAAAAAACAAGAAATATCCTGTTACCGTCTTTCACTTCTCCTTGATTTTTCGGAGAACTACTTTCACTTTCACCTCTCACTTTTTCAACCGAATTTCGAGTTGTAAGTCTTTTACTTCTAGTACCGTAGACCAGGGTAGTGAAGTACCCTCTATCTACCCTTTGTCACCTTTGTCACAGTCTGAAATAAAAACCCCCGAGGTTTTAGTGACGTTTGTCACTAACGTCGATACTTTAATTCTCTGCGAATGAGGAACCTTCTTTTCAATACTGGTTGGATGTATCGTACAAGTTTTCGTCTCTGCAATGAAACGGTTGGTTCCAGGCAGATCAGTTCCGATACTAAAAAGGACACCAGTGCATACCTACACTCTCAACCTGACACTTCTTCCGACTCGTGACTTCTTAACTACGAAAACTCGACACCACAACCTCTTCTGAGAACTCTCAGGGAACCTGACGTTCCTCTAGGTTGGTTAGGTAAGACTTCCTCTAGTTGGGACCCTAAAGAATCCTTCCTTACTACGATTTCGACTTTGAGGTCATGAAACCGGTGGAGTACGCTTCTCAACTGAGTAACCTTTTCTGAGACTACGACCCTCCCTAACCCCCGTCCTCCTTTTCCCCTACTGTCTCCTACTCTACAGACCTACCGTAGTGCCTGAGCTACCTGCACTCAGACTCACTTGAGGCCCTCAACCACTACCTGTCCCTCCGGACCTCACGACGCTAAGTACCCCAGTGTTTCTCAGTCTGTGCTGACTCTCTGACTTGATTTGACTTGACTTCCTTCCACCATGGTCGAATCTTCAGCCCAAAATAGAGGTCTTATAGGGTCTGAAAATGTTCTTCAGTGAAGTAAAACTTACATACAGTGAAGCAACCCTTTAATTGAAGTATTTAAACGTTAGACTCTTCATCGTCGAAAAAATACTCGAGACATAAATGAAAAAATTCATAGATTTTCTAGACTTAATTTCATAAAACCTTATAATAAGACAAAATAAGTATTACAAATTGTAAAACATGTAACAGTAATAACGTATTGCAAGAACTAGAGACTGAAATACCTAAAATTTCACCTTTATAAAAGTCCAAGAATTTGACAATGGAACTATAAAAATCAACAGAAATCAACGGAAAAATCCAAGAGGACTATGTCTGTGGTGAGACAAAGGAAAAGAAAGTGAGAACGACCTCGATGAGGATGAGGGAGGAGTCTAGAGTCTTCTCTTCACAAAGTACTGAAGAGGACTTGATCGAATCCGTATGGACGTTACTAGAGAGTCTTGTTATACATGAAGGGTGCAGTATCATGAAAGGATGTTAGACAATATATAAAAATTAAAATCTTTATCAGGTCATTGTGAAAATACACAATTTACAATAAGATTCATTATGATTGAATAAACTAGAAGTGTTGTTTTGAAACTCCATTTTGATAATGACAGAGGGTTGAATACCTACTCTGTTTACTCCGTGTCACTCCAATTCATTGAACGGGTTCCAGTATCGAGTAGTCACTACCTCGTCCTAAACTTGGTCTACTAGACCGAGGACATAGGTAGGAGAAATGGTGGTATGACACGACGAAGAGTAAAATATTACCAAGAAACTACCATTATAGTATTGTGGGGGAGTTGGAGCGTGGAGGACAGAACAATTTACAACGTACTGGGGTGTTTACCGTTCAAGAAGTCTTTCTGTCACTGTTACGAAGAAATAAAAGATAACTTAAGATCATGGAAGATTTTGTTTGCTAATTGTGTATTAATTATAAGTCACGTAAAAATAACTTATTTACTTGTGTATATGCAAGAAACATTTACTTTTTTGTTGTTGTAGAGTTCATGTCAGATGTACACTAGGTCCATATGAACTCCTTTTCCCTGGAAAAGGACAATTCACCATAAAACTTTTAAAGTTTACAGATTTTTACTAATTTCGATTTCCCCTAAAGTTCCGACCATAGTCCGTCAAGTTAAACTTCGTTTCGACAACGATAAGTTTGGAAGAGGTGAGGGTCAGTGTCCTTCTCCGTCTGTCAATACTTTCAGACGTCCGACCTTCCTTTAAGATTAAGGAACCTTACGGAGCTTCTTCCTCCATTTCGACACCTGAGACTGATGAAATGACATTCTGGACTATTGGGACTTTTTTTATCTTTTTTGTGTATTTTCTCCAGTGCTCGGACTAATCTCCCGGTTGAACCTCGACACAATAGTGTTCAGGAGCTCTTTAGTCGTCCCGGTCTTTATTCCGTCCGACGTCCGTTAATGTCTAACAGTAATTTCAATTTTTATACTGGGTGTCGTGACAACGACATAACGAAATCCGATGATTTGGAGGTGTGACAGTCAACACTGTACTCCGTACCCTTTCCTGTCAGTTTTAAGATACAACAAAGATTTAAAACAATGTTTTCATTTTTAGACATGTAAAAACACGTTAATTTTACCATTCGTGTCTGACTAAAAATACTGTATTTCTCATCTTTACACTTCTTCTCTACAAGTTATATGAATTTCTTCTCGTAAGCTTATTGATGAAGGATTGACGAATCCAATGTACCATTATATTAGTCATTGTTCCTACTGACAGGGTGACCAGGAGAAGTTGTCACAAGTTTGAGTTCTTAACGTCTGTCATCTGTTATATCCATAATACGACTACTCAATTTGTTTTACGGACTCCTAATACTGGTTCATTTATTATAAAGTTCATCCACAAATTGTACGACTTTTTTAAGTGTTGTCACTTTTCTGAATCTACTTTGTTCTAAGTTAAGACTCATTCCCGTGTTCCTAATTCACTTACAGTTCTACTTGAAGGGTCATACCTAGGTTAGGAACATTTTGTTAACTTGGGATGAAGTGTCACACCATCTCACATTAAATTGAGTTCTCCTGATTTACACGATTTATCCTTTCTAGACCATTTCTTCCTTCCTAAAAATTACAGTTCCTGTTTCGTTAAACATTAAACTAAAAATTAGATGTCTGTCATCCATCATAGTTCAATAGTTTGTCAGGTTTCTTATCCGGCGATTAACTTTGTCTTGCACCTCTGTAATTACTTTAACTAATCTTCAGTGTTTCGTCGACCTAAACAGTCGTAAAGTCGTCTACCTTAACGAGACTAACTACTTTACTGTTCCGAGACTTTGTTTTGACCTTTAATTTACATGCCGTTCTATCAAGACCGTAGTTTTTACATGTTAACGTATTTTAAACTCCTTGTCAGGTTCTCCCCTAGAACTCTTTACGAGGACTTACCGTAATCTCTTATGTTAACAAACAAAAAACCGAGGTTGGACGGTGAAGACTACTGACGATCCTCAGACTCCCAACCATGTCACTTTATGAACTACGACAACGAACCCAAATCTACCGCTATAGTACCCTTGTCCTAATAAAATCTTACTGGCAGAAAAGTGAGAAAAATATTGGTGCCGAGACACCCGAAACAGTGTAAAGTCTTTACGTCGCACAAGGGTCGATACACGGAACTCCGTGTACCCTGGGTTACTCTACGATTGTCTGTAAGTCACTTTTCCAACGAACCAGTTTATGTAGACCTCTTTAGACATGTCATACTAAGTGAGATCTCTCAGGGTTGTGTATAATGGTATCGTTTCCGTTTCAGGATACCATTTCACTCTCACATAATTTGGAGACACTGGTGACTTTAATTAAAAATTCTTTGTGGATATGATAGAGTCTCCCTGATAACGAGAAACCTCGTTTCAAACCTTTTACAATGGACCGGAGGGGTTTACAATATGGACCCGGGAAGATTTATGGACGAAAGACAAGAGACCCTTATACTTCACTGAGGACTTTTTTCAGATCGAGTGGTCCTTTACAAACGAATTGTCAACCGTAAAATATACATGAACTAACATAAACCTTTCTACAACGGAGTGAAAAGTACGCATATAAATCCACCCTATATCTGAGTCAAGGATGTCTACTGGTCTTAGTCCGAAGTTAAGACAATACGACGCTTACAAACAGATCACGTAGTAAAACAAAATTCCACAGTCAAGACCAATATTCCTTTCGTTTGGATCAACATCCACTATAGTTCAATTTTATTTAGTCATAGACTAATCTAGTTTGTGACAAAGAAAGTTACAGAATAAATTAAAAATTTTAATTCCGTCGACAGATTTCCAGTGAAACTTATAAAGGGATCAAGTATCTGACCTAGGTTAAAGTTTAATAGAATTAGATTTTTAATTGAGACTCAAGGTGTTACACATTTTTACATACTGAAAAAAATTGTAGTTTTTTCGTTAATCACATGGTTTGGTATAATTATCTAGTTTCCTGTTTTCGGTGTACTTTTTCTCTTAATGGTTCTTAACTCCTTTTTCTTCTGGTCATCAAAAGTGGTCAAAACACGGTGTTTCTTCCCCTTCTTCGGGGTACGTTCACCTCATATTATAAAGAGTGACCTTCACTTATTTTGTTTAGTGTCTTTGTATTATATTGATACAATAAATATAAAGGAGTTTAAAGATACTAGACAAATGGGTCCTCCTTGGACTGTTAGTACGAAAATACTTTACAAAGTCAAGTCAGCGAGTCAGTACAGGCTGAGAAACGTTGGGGTACTTACGTCGTGAGGTCCGGAGGGACAGGTAGTGGTTGAGGGCCTCAAGTGAGTTTGAGTGCAGGTAACTCAGTCACTACGGTAGGTCGGTACAGTAAGAGATAGCAGGGGAAAAGGAGGACGGGAGTTAGGGAGGGTCGTAGTCTCAGAAAAGGTTACTTTACAAATCGATTCCCATATGGATCATATCGAGAACCCGTAAAATTGGTACTGATAAGTGTCTACACACCCATATCGAGATGTCTTCTGTCAACGTGGCACATTAAGACACCCCCTAAAGATATAAGACAGACGAAGTCGGACTAACGTCGCATTGAAGAGGAGAAAGAATCGTTTGAGTCAGTGACGAGATCGAAATCAGAAAAGTAGATGTTAACTTGTAATACAAAAACTTTCCCAAGAAAGACGACAGGACTAAAAAGGATTCCGAAATTAGAGTTGTTAACTTTAACTCTAACTCTATCTTCGTCAGTCTCTACATGTGAGTTCTTTCTTATGAAGGACTTACCCTAAGTCAATCACTTTATAAAAGAAACCAAAGTCAAAGGAATGTTCCTCTCTCATGAAGGATTTTAAGGATATTAATCATACCTAAGAAAAAAAAAAAAAAGTTTGCAACTTACCTATACTATATATCTTACAGTCGGTATAAGAGTGACCATCGAAATACATCACTTCTCAAAACGACCGTCTTGGTCCTTCTCAGGGAATAGAATTTCTCCCGAGCCTACCTGATGAAGGACCTTTCGTTAAATCTCTCCTATTGTCGTACCTTTAAATTTTATCATGACCATTAAACGAATTTAAGTACGAGTAAATTTTAAACGGAAAACCCATCCTTTCCTTGTTTGTACCAAACTAGGTGAAGAGTCAAACAAAGTATAAAGAAGAAAGACTTTTCTCGTTCTTTTTTTCCCTCTCCTCCATCTTTTTCCGTCTACTAAATGTACGTAAAGATTGTCAATTTAAATCTTTCGACTCGACACTAAATGTACATTTAGTTTCAAGTTTTGTAACGAACCGGAGTCCTTCACTTCAACGGTAACCGATTTTACCGTTCTCTTCACCATAGTTCAATCTTATATTGTACCCTACCTACTACGAGACCACCCGTTCAGGAGTGGTCCAAAACGATACCCAGATCTTAACATCACATAGTAACTAATGACGAAAGTCCCTGACACCGTACAAGTAGCCCTGGTTATTAATCTCGTACTGAAACCCATCACGAAGGTATCTGACCCTCTATAGGTGTCACATCTACAGATATCACAACCTTTAACTGAGAACCCTCTGCCAGTCAACAAAAGTGAACAGAACTCTTTGGTGTGTAAGACCTACTGAAGGTATATATTCTTTTATAACATTTCTAGAGATATCTGATATAGAGATGTTTAAGTCAAAAGTTTTGAGTCTTGACTCTTTGAAATTTCAAAATCATGTACAGTCCTGTCTGAGTCATAGACCACAGGACTCTGACGGATTCGTCTTAGTAAGGAGAACCTTTCACTGTTCAACTGTGATCTTTCACTTAGCGAGAGGAAATAACCAAAGATTCTCAAGTCGGAAAATCTCTCAAAGATCTAGATTGACTTGACAACCACTGTACAATATAAGAGGGTGGTCGAAAAGTGTCCTACGTTATAATAGAATTGATCCAATCGACCGGGAAGGTACTTACCTGAGAATGGATAGCCTATGAAAATACGATCCCTTACTGACCTTAGGTCCTTGCACTAAGACCTGACGATGTCTTACTACTTCTTAGAAGTGTAGACAGTGTCAACGTACGACCCACACCCCAGACACTTTTATCACCAACACAGGGTTCACTTCGAACTCCATTCCACTTTATCCTATCGTAAATCACCCATAAAACCTCCCTAAAGTAAAGAGAGAAAGAGACGTTCAGGAGGAGTGAAGAAATTGGTATTTTTCATATATAAAATGTTAAACCTTCTAAGAATTTTTTTATTAACATAAATGAATAAAAACCGACAAGACTCAAAAACAACAACACACTCCCGAAAGAGATCAACGTCTCTCACCCCCGATGAGAAACAACACCACGGGTCCAAAGAGTAATGTCACCGAAGAGAACAACGACTCGTGTTCGAGATCCCACCCACCCGAAGTCATCGACGCCGTGTGGGTGAGTCATCAACGTCGAGTACCTGAGCTCTCGTGTCCGAGTCATCAACATCACGTGCCCGAATCAACTAGGTTCCGTACACCCTAGAAGGGTTTGACCCCTAGTTTGGTCACAGGCGACATAACGTCCGTCTAAGAATTGGTGACCTGGTGGTCTCCTCAGGACTAAACCTTCTAAGAATGTAATGGAATGGACTACTTGCGAGTGACGGAGAACCTTTTAGGGAAGGAAGAACGGTTCCTGTCAATTATTACTTCTGTAATTCCCTAGGATGTGGACAAAAGACGAGAGAAAGGAAAAGAAGAAAGTGATGAAGAAAAGGATATGTCCAGTGTAATTCAAGAAAAATCTTAAACTAAGAAATTTCTTAATTTGAACAAAACCCTAGTACTGTTACTCTTATCTTTTGTGACAATGTGAAAATAGTTTTCCTTAACTGTCCTCACCTCCGTCTAACATCTCTTTCCACTTCCTACATCTTTCTTAGTGTCCGTAGATCGGAGTTGGATCTTGTTTCCGGCTCATTGTCTACCACATCATCTCAAACCCTCTCCTCGGTATCACCCCCCTTCTACTACTCAAATCAGAACCCGTACAACACAACCCTAACAGTCCCCGTTTGACCGTACCCCTACGTTTGTCGGACTTCAATCTCCGAGTCTAAGTACCTTGTTTAAACTCTCCTCATAATCAAAGGTCATAGACGACATTTTTAATAGGGTCTCCGAACTTCGTTATGTGTAAATAACAGAATTTCGAGATCTCTAGTCTTCAGACATTATCTAGAGGGACCAGATTTCAGTTCCACGATCGTCCCGACGTAAGGATACCAAGGATAAGAAGACCTCGGTAATCCCTTTACTACACAAAGGAACGAAAAAGGTCTAAGATCTACGGTGAACGTAGGGAAACAAACACCTAGGAAGGAGGTATAAGTTTCGTTCTTTGTTATCGTGAAAGAATGTTCCTGAGAACACTAAAGTAACCCAGGTAAGTCTTTCAGGTGTACGGACTTTTCAGGGTAACCGGTACATTTCATTAGTCCAAGGTTACCAGTCCTGTATCTGGAGAATTAAGACGGACAGTGTCCTCCGTAAACAGACCTCCATTACGAACCTAAATGGGAAACATGTTTCCCTCACACCCATCTCTCTCTTCGACTCTCTTCACTTCTTATTCTGAAAGAGGTGAATCAAAAGACAGTAAAGAAAAGAATAGGGGGTAGCGACAAGAGAAGAGTTATAATCCCCCATTAAGAGAAGGGACGAAACACAAAGAGGGGTAAAATTGTTGAGAGTTCCCAGAAAAGTTTATTCTGAAATTGACTACCGTAAAAGATGAGAGTAACAGTACTAGGGTCTTTCTTTAACTCACTGAGATAAAGGAATAAATAAGAATAAACATCGGAACGTTTCATGACCCCAAAAAACTTTTCGTTTTCCTCTCCAATAAAAGTAAGTAAATCAGAATCATCAGAACTTATTATAGATGAACCTTACTTAAAATATTTTATCTTAATATCAACATTATGAGGATTCACTCGGTGTACGTCAAGTAGGAAAGGGGGGTAAATTTATTACTCCTTTATTAACATAAAAGTTATGATCCTGATTTGACGACACGATAACTGTTTCAGAATTAACTAAACTTTATACTCTTTTGAGTACCGGAAGAGACTATATTAACCGAATCTGGGAACCCATGAGATGGACCTAAACCGATGACTCTTACGACAACTTACGACGGAAGATTGACCTAGGACACGAATCACGACGGTGTGTGAACTCTCCGGTACACGACATCCGGCTCTTTGGTGAATTAGATACCGTCGTCCCCTACACCGGAACCCCAGATGTAGGTAAGTAAATTAGGGACTAAAAATTTAAGACGCAATTTGTGACCTCACGGAGATCACACGTCCGTAACACATTTGGGACCTCCATTCAGGACTTATTTGGTATCAGGGACCGTTAATTAAGTGAATTTCCAACCTCTACCCTCCCCCTAAGGATGTTCTTTTATCCGTTGATAGAATATCTTATATTTCACGACACTCCTATTACACGGATGTCAAGACACCCCTGTATATGTATATTCTTCATAAGAGTAAGTGTGTACCTGGAAGTCTCTTCCGACGGATGTCTTTTGACATTAATTTAACTCAGGAGTTTTTGGAGTCTGTATGTCTACTATGGTGAGATTACCGTCTTTCGTTTCTCCTTGATTTCTTGGAGAACTACTTCCACTTTCTCCTCTCACTTTTACGACCGAATTTTGAGTTGTAATTTTAATTTTTTTTACTTCTAGTACTGTAGGTCAAGATAGTACTGTAGGTCAAGGTAGTACAGTACCGTTTATTTACCTCTTTTTCACCTTTGACACTGTCTGAAATAAAAGAACCTGAGGTTTTAGTGACGCCTACCACTAACCTCTGTACCTTATTTTTCTATGAACAAAGAACCTTCCTTTCGATACTGTTTGGATCTGTCTCATAATTTTTCACCTCTGTAGTGAAACGGTTGTTTTCAGATATATCACTTTCGACACCAAAAAGGTAATCAGTACATACCTACACTCACAACCTGGTATTTTTCCGAATCACAGCTTCTTGACTACGGAAGTTTAACACGACCTCTTCTGAGAACTCTCAAGAAAACTGACGTTTTTCTAGTATGGTCAGTTAGGGTTTCCTTTAGTCAGGACTTATAAGTAACCTTCCTGACTACGAGTTCGAGGTTATGAAACCGGTAGACTACGTTTGACTGAGTAACCTTTTCTGGGACTACGACCCTTTCTAACTCCCGTCCTCCCCTTCCCCTACTGTCTTCTACTCTACCAACTTACCGTAGTGGTTACGTTACTCAAACTCGTTTGAAGTCCTCTATCACTTCCTGTCCCTTCGGATCACACGACGTCAGGTACCCCAACTTTCCTCAACCTGAGTTGAATCTCTGACTTATTATTGTTACTGTTTAACTCAGGACCTTTTGGTCACTCTTAATAGGTCCGTTTACATCTCTACCCCCTCCCGTAATACTAGAGAGGACCCTCTTCACGATCCTCCCCGTCTTCTACTCCGTTCTCTCTCGTACCACTTTCAAGAATTGGGGAAGAGAGACTCATAGAAACCCTTCATGAACTTGACCGGTGAAGACTCAGGAAAGTAGACGTTCTCATATTCTTCTTTAACAGTTCTTTCACTTTACCATCTCATCTCCCTATTATACATAGACCAAAAAAAAAAATAAAATCAAAAACAACAACAGTAGAAAAAGTAATCAATGTATCATTAATTAGTCACTAGGAGAAGTGAGGTATTATATTGACCTTTTGTTTTTTATTTTAGGGTTAGACTTATATGGGATCTAAAAAATCGGACTTAGATCCAATGAATAAGACTGTCATAATTACATTAAATCTTATAATTTAATAAAAATTACTGAAATTAAACAGTTAGTGTCACCTCCATCATGAGTAGAGGTCGACAAAATATATACATATATATATATATATATGTGTGTGTGTGTATACATATATACATATGTATATAAAATGATTTTGGAATTAGAAATGAAAAATTTTGTGAAACTGTTTGACCTACTTACATACGTGTGTACTGAATTTTATCTGGTTAGTACTCAGATTTTTTATCGTACATAAAAGAAATTAAAGACGTTACCTAAAAGTATCCTTCAAAAGAAGGTCCCTTTGGGACTCAAACAGTTCGACATCCACGAGAATGTATACAACCATTGTCAACCCCTGTCACCCGTACTAATTCTCCCTCACTTTCGTAATAAAATTCATTCCTGTCAAATTAGTACGACTGACTACTTGCGTAGGACGTTAAATCTTGTTAAACAGGAAAGACACTTTCAGACGTAATAGTGGTAAACAGTAGAGAGAACAATATTTATATAATTCATGTATCCCTAAGACCCGTTATGAATAAAAAGTCCCGTTCTAAATACTTTTAATACATAACAAGTTATCAGTTTATCCGTAGGGTTTAAGTATCTGTTAACTCTCTTCTGTACCGTAGTCAAGTCAAGTCAGGTCAACGAGTCAGCACAGGCTGAGAAACGCTGGGGTACTTAGCGTCGTGCGGTCCGGAGGGACAGGTAGTGGTCGAGGGCCTCAAGTGAGTCTGAGCGCAAGTACCTCAGTCACTATGGTAGGTTGGTAGAGTAGGAGACAGGTGGGGAAGAGGAGGACGGGGGTTAGGGAGGTTCGTAGTTTCAGAAAAGGTTACTCAGTTGAGAAACGTACTCCACCGGTTTCATGACCTCAAAGTCGAAATCGTAGTAAGGAAGGATTCTTTAGGGTCCCGACTAGAGGAAGTCTTACCTGACCAACCTAGAGGAACGTCAGGTTCCCTGAGAGTTCTCAGAAGAGGTTGTGGTGTCGAGTTTTCGTAGTCAAAAAGTCACGAGTCGGAAGAAGTGTCAGGTTGAGAGTGTAGGTATGTACTGGTGTCCTTTTTGGTATCGGAACTGATCTGCCTTGAATCAGACGTTTCATTATAGAGACGAAAACTTATAGGATAGATCCAACCAGTATTGAAAAGAAGGTTCCTCATTCGTAGAAAATTAAAGTACCGACGTTAGTGGTAGACGTCACTAAAATCTCGGGGGGTTTTATTTCAGACTGTGACAAAGGTGACAAGGGGGTAGATAAAGGGTACCTCACTACCCTGACCTACGGTACTAGAAACAAAAGACTTACGACTCGAAATTCGGTCGAAAAAGTGAGAGGAGAAAGTGAAAGTAGTTCTCCGAAAAATCAAGGAGAAGTGAAAGACGGTATTCCCACTACAGTAGACGTATAGACTCCAATGACTATAAAGAGGGTCGTTAGAGCTAAGGTCGGACACGAAGGAGGTTGGTTCGCAAAGAGTACTACATGAGACGTGCATTCAATTTATTTGTCTCACTGTTATATGTCGGAACTACATGAGGAAAAGGATAAACCTTGGTCAGACAACAAGGTACAGGTCAAGATTGACAACGAAGGACTGGACGTATGTCCAAAGAGTTCTCCGTCCAGTCCACCAGACCATAAGGGTAGAGAGTCTTAAAACGTGTCAAATAACACTAGATGTGTCAGTTTCCGAAACCGTATTAGTTATTTCGTCTTTATCTACAAAAAGACCTTGAGAGAACGAAAAAGGTACTAGGTCGTCTACAACCGTTAAACTAGAAACCAAGGAGACGGAAAAGATTTAGGTCGAACTTGTAGACCTTCAAGTACCAAGTGTATAACGACTTCGGACCGAACCTATTAAAATTCGCAATGAAATCATCGCACACTCTACTCACGTTAACATACCATCAAACTCGTAAGAAACAGTAACGGAAAGAAACCCTAACCTTACTTTTGAATACAAAGGTCAGGACACCGGTGACGACTCAAAAGGTTTAAACAACCGTATAACTCACGTTGTGAAAGTGTCGTAGTAGAAAGTCCTAAACTTTATCGAGTTGACCTTAAGGTAGTGAAGGTGATCGAAACAAGTATCACTACGAACGATTCCGGGTAAACTGAAGTGTAAGGTCCTACAGACCGAGATCTACTCACTAGTGTGGTAGCACTAATAGGCCCAGAACTTCTAGAAAAAAACATGTCAAGAAAACACATAAGAACGGTGGAGAAGAATTATAGAAGACGAAGACAATCCAGGGATGGTAAAGACAGGAAATAGCTCGGGTAGAAACGTACTTTACAAGGGAACTATAGAGATTAAAAGAACTTCTCTAGAGATCAGAAAGGGTAACACAACAAAAGGAAACAAAGAAACGTAACTAGCGTCTCCTTCCCAAAGAATAGAGAGAAACGACAAGAAACCTTGAGACGTAATTTTACCCATATAGGAAGGAAAAGAGGAAAGAAAAGTGAGGGAAGAAAAGTGTCGATAGACATTCCGGAGGAGTCTGTCAGTAAAACGAAAAAACGTAAAGATGTTAGTGTCTGTTGATCGGTTAGACTAGTGTTCGTGGTGTCGGAACAGATTGAGTTACTTTGATTCGGTACGGTACATGCCGGTGGGTTCTACCTGCCCAGTACCACCTCTCTAGACTGTCTTACGCCAGGTGGACTCTTCCCTTACCATTTGGTGAAGTCATAAGAACGGAACTCTTGGGGTACTTGTCATACTTTTCCGTTTTTCTATCCTGTGCCTTTCTACTTGAGGGGTCCAGTCAACCACGGGTTATACGATGACCTCTAGTCACATCTTTATTGAGGTCTTTCTTACTTCCCTACCTCGGTTTCGTTTTTGTTGTGGGTCAACAACTACCCTGACCACTACCTTCCTTCCAGGCTACGACATTTTTCGTTATAACGTATCCTTGGATTTTACAATCCAGGTACTTAGTTCCATTTAACCTTCACCAGTTTGTCCTCTACTGTTCTCACTTGTAGCTGTAAGATCCTTAGTCACTTGATTCTACCTGACATTACCTACTTAAATTGAGTCTACTGGTAAAATAGATGATGACACCCGTCCTTAGGGAATCTTCTTTACCTCATCGGTAGTACTAGTTACTTTCTCAGGTTTTACGTCATGAACCTACGTTAGAGCTTTTACTGTCTACCAGGAAACATAAAGACACAACTACTGGGACATACGTTCTGTCGTTTTTTCTGTGTCTACACATATCACCTGAAAACCTGAGTCTCCCTCTCCCTCTCCCACCCTACTAAACCCTCTTACCGTAACTTTGTACATATGATAGTACATTCTTAGCTTAGTGGTCAGATACAGACTACGTCCTGTGTCGTACGAACCCCGAACACGTGCCCCTACTGGGTCTCTCTACAATACCCCTCCCTCCATCCTCCCCCCAAGTACAAACCCTTGTGTACATGTGGGTACCAGCTAAGTACAGTTACATACCGTTTTGGTTATGTCATAACATTTCATTTTATTTCATTTTTATTTTTCAATTTTTTTTTTTTTTTTTTTAACTGTCTACCTAGAGACAAACAAAGGTTCCGTTTGGTAAGTTATAGTACCATTAGGTTCGGATACGGGGTTGGTCATTACGATTTCTTCGACTTCAACTTACCAAGATACTTCTGGATGTCCTAGAAGATGTCGATTGTGGGTTTTTTCCACAGGAAAAGTAATAGCCCCTGACCTTACGTTTTCATCCTTCAGTTCTTTGTGGACCTCATTGTCCGTTTAAACCAGAACCTTATACCTTACTTCGTCCCGTTTCCGATTATCTCAAGACGGTTCTCTTGTGTGACCAGAACCGTTTGTAGGAGAAGGTTGTTGTGTTCTCTTCTGAGATGTGTACCTGTAGTGGTCTACCAGCTGTGGCTTTAGTCTAGCTAAGATAAGAAACGTCAGTTTCTACCTCTTCGAGATATGTCAGTCGTTTTAGTTCGGGCCCACGACTGACACCGAGTCTAGTAAATGAGGAACAATTGTGTAAGTCTGACTTTAACTTCCTTCACCTCTTTGGTGATCTGGTAAGTCCATACTAAATTTAGTTTAGGGAATACTGATATGTCAAATTTAAATCCAGAATGACTTTTTTTTTAAGTCCGTAATAATTGTACCGGGATCTTTAAAAGTGACAGAGAGACACAAAGTCAAAATAATATAAATTTGACCAGCGTACTTGTCATGAAAGGAGGTTCCCATGATTTTTCCAACCTTACTTTACGAGATAATGTCATGACCTGGTGTATATATATGACAAGTACGCACGATTCAGTACAAACTAAGAAACGCTGGAGTGCCTGACATCGGACGGTCCGGGGAGACGGGTACCTTAAAAGGTCTGTTCTTACGACTTCACCCAACGGTAAAGGAAGAAATCCCCTAGAATGACTGAGTCCCTAGCTTGGACTCAGAAAGTGTAGAGGATGTGACCGTCCGTCTAGGAAATGGTGACTCGAGGGACCCTTCAGGTCATACAACTGGCGTAGAAATAGGTAAGTAGACGACTTCGTGTACTCCAACGAAGGTCCAGGACCGATAATATTATAATGAGTCGGTATTTTTCCTTACTTTTACCCAGGAAACGTCACTATACCTTCTTGGATGTCAGACAGTTTGTTTCATTTCATTTAGTCTTCTTCTTTTCATGTCATATAATCACTTATATATATCTTAGATCTTTTTACCATGACTCCTTGGATAAATGTCCCGTCCTTATCTCTACGTCTACATCCCTTACCTGAACACCTATATCCCCCTTTCCCATCCACCTATTTCTCAACGCGACTGCATATACGTAATAGCACACATTTTATCTATTGATCACCCTTCGGTGATATATCACGTCCCTCGAGTCGAGTCCCGACCTACCACTGGAGCTCCTCACCCCACTCCCTCACCTCTCTCCGAGTTCTCCCTCTTCTATATACACATGAATATCGACTAAGTGCAACAACATGTCGTCTTTGATTATGTTGTAAAATTTCGTTAATATGAGGTCGTTGTTGTTGTTGTTGTTTTATAACCCAAACGGTTTTCCAAACAAACCCAAAAAGGTATGGTATCATTTCTTTTTCGACTTGTTTGAAAAACTGGTTGGATCATTATCACAAAGTATATATAGAGAAGTACTCTCCAAAATAATTGATAGTAAAATTTTCAACATCAAAAAAAAAGAGTTCAAGTCGAGTAACGTCAGAAACTTGACTTCTCAGTTCCCTCTCCTCCCTCAGTCATCGGGACTTTTGAAAAAGACTACTCTCTTAGTTCCCTTTCGTCACTCTACACCGGGTTCCACCGTTTCCTGTACTTTGCGTTCGAGAGCGCAGCCAGACATGTCGAACCGTGCGGTGGTACGTACACACTATCCAGGACGTAGACAACAGGACTGTCAATATGTTCATTACTCTACAGTCGCTTATTTCAGTTCCTTCCAGGTTCAACCTTCCTATACTGACACTTTCAACCTGGGGTTTCTAAAACATTCGACAACAGAAAACTTATAATAAAATAGGATTGTTTGGTTTAGATTGTCATACTTTCACTCAGACTTATACCTGAAGAGTAACTGAGAACGGAATAAAAATTTTATTCGTGTCATGAATGATAAGGAGAGAACTCCGTATAAAGGGTCGGTCTTGTGAAGTCTCATCTAACGAGTCCGGTGAAGGTAATTGTGACATGGAGAAAGGAGACGTCCACACCCGGACTAGACAAGTCCGAGGCTGACAACCTCGAAGTCTGGAGCAGTGTGTCCGTTGAACGATTCACCGACGGTAGAGAAGGAAACGAGACGTCTCCCGTGGTGAGTTACGAACACTCCTCCGTACGAATTAATTCATCCCCAAGAATAAAAATTACTATAAGATAAAAATTAAAACTTACAAGAATTACAATTACTGTCAAGACGAGACTTTTACTGGACCTGTCGTTCGGTCTTTACGAGAAACCACTTAAATAATCTGTAATAAATCCGACCATTGTTAGACAAAACATTTAGTCCTCTTTGACTCGTTAATGGGTCTACAGGGAACTCGTTCCTAGTGTAACCCAAACTTCTCTAACGACGGAAAAAGTAAAAAACAAAAGGGGAGTCACGAAGTATAATGGAAAGACGGAAATTCTTAAACGAACTACCATTTTCTCCCTTATATTTGTACATAGATACACTGTTATAGATGTACTGGGTGTAGATTGTGTGTCACCAAAAGGAACTTATTTCCGAAGTACTGTTCGGTAACGTCCTTTATGAAGTCCCGAAATATTCGGATTAATCTTGAAGTAATTGAATTAGTATTTAATGGGGACCGAGAACAGACGAACAATGGAAAAGGGAGAGTCAAACCTAAAACTGGGTACCCAAAGGACAAATTACACCGTCGACGAATCTAGGACATACTCCCCATCGGAACTTTACGTACGTCAGTTCCCCGATAGAAAGAGTTAGACAAACTTCATGTGGACCTTTAACATCCGAATCGTCCTTCTCTTCTTCGAGTTTACGGCCGCCTGTGACGTCGAACTTCGCAATTTACCCGTCGCGAGATTCCCTTGCACCTTTGTACGACGGAGCCGTGGTTCTCACGAAACCAGAATTTTTTAGGTCCAGAGTAAACTTTTCTGACGTACACCAAAGAAGGAGGCCAGACTAGACTCAAAGTCCTAAGTGAATCTTAATTTTAGTCCGTCACCATTTTATAGTTTTCAAATTTTACAGTGTGTATTTGAGTAGTCAGAGACCTTTACCTTTTTACGACTTCTTCCATGTAGACCTTTCATCAGGTCATAGAAACTCTCAATACACGACGAGTTTCCACAATTAGGACATAGTGAATTCTGTCAGCCGACCGACGGGGTTCGGACTGGTAACTATTGTACAACATTTTAGTGGACTTAGACTAAATACATGTACATTTGTGACATTACTCTTCTTAATGATACTGACAATCACCACCTATTATGGACTTACCGACGGTTCTACAACCGAACAACAACCACGTTACGGTTCGAAAAAAAAAAAAGAAAATAAAGACGAAACACACACACATACACAAAATTACACCAATCTAGTAAGACCTAAAATTTAACAAGTCCCAAAATTAACCGTCCTACACACCGTAAAGTAAACTAGACTAAAAGACACGTAGGTTCCCATGATATCAATTGAGAGACGACGGTCATGGTCTAACGAAACTAATAGATAGACAAGTCAAGTCAGTGAGTCAGTACAGGTTGAGAAACGTTGGGGTACCTTTCTTCGTGTGGTTTGAAGGGACAGGTAGTGGTTGAGGACCCCGAACGAGTTTGAGACAGGTAACTCAACCACTACGGTAGGTCAGTAGAGTAGGAGACAGTAGGGAAGAGGAGGACGGAAGTTATAAAGGGTGGTAGTCCCAGAAAAATTTACTCAGTCAAGAAGTGTAGTCCACTGGTTTCATAACCTCGAAGTCGAAATCGTAGTCAGGAAGGTTACTTATAAGTCCTGACTAAAGGAAATCCTACCTGACTAACCGAGGAACGTCAGGTTCCCTGAGAGTTCTCAGAAGAGATTGTGGTGTCAAGTTTTCGTAGTTAAGAAGTTGAGAGTCGAAAGAAATATCAGACTGAAAGTGTAGGTACGTGCTGATAACCTTTTTGGTATCGAAACTGATACACCTGGAAACAGTCTTTTCATTACAGAGAAGAAAAATTATACGATAGATACAAACAGTATCGAAAAGAAGTTCCTCGTTCGTAAAAAATTAAAGTACCAACGTCAGTGATAGACGTCGCTAAAACCTCGGGTTCTTTTATTTCAGAGAGTAACAAAGGTAACAAAAGGGTACATAAACGGTACTGTACTACCCTGGACTACGGTACTAGAAGTAAAAAACTTACAACTCAAAATTCGGTCACAAAAGTGAGAGGAGAAAGTGGAAGTAGTTCTCCGAGAAATCGAGGAGAAACGAAAGACGGTGTTACCACCACAGTACACGTATAGACTCCAATAACTATAAAAAGGACCATTAGAACTAATGTCGAACACGAAGTAGGTCAGACCGTAAAATGTACTACATGAGACGTACATTTAATTTATTCGTTCCACTGTTATATAACGGAACTACATGAGGAAAGGGTTAAACCTTGGTCAGGTAACAAGGTACAGACCAAGATTGATAACGAAGAACTGGACGTATGTCTTAAGAGTCCTCCGTCCATTCCACCAGACCATAAGGGAAGAGAAATTCTTAAAAGGTGTCAAATAACACTAGATGTGTCAGTTTCCGAAAACGTATCAGTCACTTCGTCTTCATCCACAAGAAGACCTTAAGTGAACGAAAAGGATACTAGGTCTCCTACAACCGTTAAACTAGAGACCAAGGAGACGGAAAAGATTTAGGTCGAACTTGTAGACCTTCAAGTACCAAGTACATGAGAACTTCGGACCGAACTTCTTAAAACTCGTAAGGAAATGATCGCACACTCTACTCACGTTAACATACCATCAAACTTGTAAAAAACAGTAACGGAAAGAAACCCTAACCTTACTTTTGACTGGAAAGGTCAAGACACCGGTGACGACTCAAAACGTTTCAATGACTGTATAACTCAAGTTTTGAAAATGTGGAAGTAGAAAATCTTCAACTTTATCGAGTTGACCTTATCGTAGGGGAGGTGATCGAAACAAGCATCACTACGAAGGATTCCGGGTAAACTGAAGTGTAAGGTCCTACAGACCGAGATCCACTCACTAGTGTGGTGACGCTAATAGACACAGTACTTCTAGAAAAAACATACCAAGAAGACACATAAGAACGGTGGAGAAGATCTATCGAAGACGAAGGTAATCCAGGTATGGTGAAGAGAGGAAATAACACGGGTAGAAACTTACTTTACAAGGGAACGGTAGAGATTAAAAGAACTTCTCTAGAGATCAGAAAGGAGAAGATGACAAAAGGAAAGAAACGTGATTAGTGAATCCTTCCGAAAAATTTTAGAGAGGAACGATAAGAAACCTTGAGACACAAGTTTACCCGTATAGAAAGGAAAAGAGGAAACGGAAAGTGCAGAACAAAAAAAGAGTCGATAAATATTCCACGGGGAGTCTGTTGGCAAAACGGAAAAACTTAAAGAAGAAGAACCCTTACCAAATCTAGTGATGGAGGACACGTTATAATACTTGGAGACAGGTATCAAGAAGTCCGTGATATAGTCCAGATTAGGGAACTTAGATAAACAGTGAAAGTGACATATTAGTAATCCCTAAACTAAGTCCAGTATGTACTTACCGAATGACCAAAAGGGATGTAAGAAGTCAAATTCAGACTTATTCCTCAAGTACTAGACTCTGTGTCAGTCGAGGACCAGAACAAAAACGATGACAGATCTCGAAAAGGTAGAAACCGATGTTTCTTATATTAGTCAGACGAAAACCATAATTGGTAGACCACTACAGGTACAAATCTCAGAAGAGAACACAACAAACGATACTGGTCACACAAGAAAATTTGACAAAAGGAAACGGAACGAAGTAAAACATGACGTCCCGGTTTTAACGGACAATGAGGTCCA
The DNA here is from genome assembly GCA_006410555.1 of Capra ibex. NCBI lineage: Eukaryota > Metazoa > Chordata > Mammalia > Artiodactyla > Bovidae > Capra > Capra ibex. Next base: position 52,139,946 of record SJYO01016970.1, on the reverse strand, counting down.
TAGAGAAATGAAGATGAAAACGTAAGGTCAGGGGATACCACACTTCCTGTAAAAAAAAACCACAATCAAGATCTTCCAGAACATCCAGAAGTATCCTGGTAAGTTGAAGTCGAAGAAGTCGTAATGACCAACCCCCTATCTGAACCCAATGACACCATAACTTACAAAACGGAACCTTTGTTTGTCTCTAGTCAGACAGTAAAAACTCTGACGTGGGTTCTTGACGTAAAGTCTGAGAAAACAACTGATACTACCGATGAGGTAAAGAAGATTCCCTAAGAATAGGTGTCATCATCTATATTATCAGTAGACTTAATTTAAGTAGGTAAGGTCAGGTGAAATCAAGAGACTAAGGATTTTACAGTTACAAGTGAGAACGGTAGAGGACGAACTGGTTAAGACTAAATGGAACTAAGTTCCTGGATTGTAAGGTCCAAGGATACGTTATAAGAAGAAATGTCGCAACCTGAAATTAAGGTAGTGGTCAGTGTAAGTGTTGAGCCACAACAAAAGTGAAACCGAGTCAGAGAAGTAAGAAAGACCTCGATAAAGAGGTGAGAAAAGGTCATCGTATAACCCGTGGATGACTGAACCCCTCAAGCAAAAAGTCACAGTATAGAAAAACGGAAAAGTACGACAAGTACCCAAGAGTTCCGGTCTTATGACTTCACAAAACGGTAAGAGAAGAGAGTACCTGGTGTATAAAAGTCTTGAGAGGTGGCACTGGGCAGACAGAACCCAACGGAATGTAACGTATCGAGTATTAAAGTAACTCAACCTGTTCCGACACTAGGTATATTAGTCAAACTAATCAAAAGACATTAACACCAAAGCTAAGACAGACGGGAGGAAACTACGTTTTCCTATTCTCCGAACACCTTCGAAGGACTATCCTCCCTGACCGATAGTCTTTTAGACCCAGAACGAAACAAACCGCACCGGTACGAGCCATTTTGAAATTAAGTTAAAAGACAACTACTCACCCCGACACAAAGGAGGGACATCAAACCGTACTCCGTTCTCATCTCCATTATCGTTATTATCGTGGGAGGAAGGTTTCCTGAATATGGTTCTGAAAACATGAGTCACGGGGACTGGGGTCCCGTCCGGCGACACCTGGAGACGGAGACGACCTCTAAAGACCTGTGAGTGTCCGTTCTGACCGAGTCAAAGAACACCACAGTAACAAGGAAAGAGGACCCAGAACAACGAGTGTCCCAAAACAAACACGGGAGATCCTCAGACAAAGGGGAGAGTACTCCTTCAAGACATTAGTTTAGGGTGACCGGAAGTTTCAGTTTAAGGGACCTCAAAGAGTCAGGGAAACGACCTAAGGGGTCCGACCTTTTAGACAACACCCGGGATCTTGAAAGTGTTATCACACTTTTGAAGAAACCATATTAACAAGAGGTCAAACACCCAACAGACGTGCCACCGAGAGACCACTCCGAGTGTACGATACGGAGGGTCCAGATAACGTCGGTCTCGGGGACAGGGGTATCGTCCGGTAACGACTGGGTACGACGACGTTCACTGTAAGTTTGTGAGTTTCCGTCCAGACCGAGTCAGAGTACACCCCAAGGGTCCAGGACCAAGTGTGTTCCAAAACAAACTGAGGAGACTCGTAGAGGCCAACCAGACTCCAAACTAAGATTTGTACTAAAGTGGGGAAGTTGGTATAACAACACCGAAGAGGAAACGGGAACCTGTACCACATAGAAAAAAACCACCCTAAGTCGTAAGATGACAGCTACCAAAAAGTTACCAAACAACGTTAAAAACTCAAGAGTGTCCTCTTCTAGTCACATACAGGAAAATGAGGTGGTAGAATGTAGTACAGAGATGTAGAAAATTTTCTCTATGTTTTCAATAAAAAAATTCACAAGTACATTGATCTGATAAAATATCTAAATTTTTTAAAGGAAGACATAATTTCAAAACGACTGAAATCACCTTAAGATTAACGTGAATTAAAGACGGAGAAATGGACAGACCTTTTATAGTCCCGGAATTTGGTTATCAAGAATTTGATAGATAAAAGAGATCGATGACTTCCTTTTTAGGGTAGATGAAAATCTTAAGATACGACTCCAATACTCTTACCTGAAAAACTTTTACTTCTAAAAAGTTCTTTTAGAAATGTGAAAAACTTTTTTATGTCGAATAAACTTGTAACTCGCTGGGTTCCCTTTAGAGTGACTTTAGATCTACGTATTGGGTCCGGTCTTACGACTGTCGATGAACGGTCTGAGGTCTCACAAAAGAGAAAATCCCGGTATATTCAAGGGTGAGTTCTATCCCCTCTCGGAAAGTGAAGAGTGGACAACTCAGGGTTCTAGTAAGAACAGTATCAACATGATTTGATTGTAATATGATTTCATAGTCTAAGAGTGACAGGAAGACGTTATAGTGGAATCATTCGGGTCGATTTGGGTCTACCGTCTTTCTAAGGAGAAGAATATTCAATTCGTACGGATCCTTTCTTCCCGTTTCTTGACCCCTACAGTTTCTTTTTCTTATTATCCTCTTGACTGTAAGATTTACTTCATTCACGTTATTCCGGTCTGAACTAGAAAGTTAGTTTGTAAGTGTGGGGTTTAAATACCACACGGATGTCGTATGTACCATAACTCACTCCATAACATAACAGTCCTTCTTGACACCTTGTAACTATACCCAGTTTTTTTTTTTTTTTCTTAGAAGTCGTACTGAAAAACTCAATAGACATAATAGAGACTAAAAGTAACAGAAAACAATAAAATAATGAAGAGATTCAACATCTCTTGGTTATCATTACGTTTACTAAGATCAGGGACCTTTACATTTAATTAACAAAGACCACCTTAATTTAACTAATTTCGAGACACTTATCTGGACAAACCGTAGATCAACACTTAAATAAAGTCTTAAGAAATAGGATAATGTATACGTACCATGAAATTTAAGAAGAGACTTATCCAATATTGTAGAACAACCAGGGGAGTAATTAATGACTCAATTTATTTCAGAAACTGTACAAGTAAAATATAAACAAATTCTCAGTACTAATACGACAGAAAATTTCAGATTATTAAACCGTCATTTTTTATACTGAGTGTGAACGAGAATTTAAAAAACGGAAAATTAACCCCCTTATTCTGTTGATGTTCAATTTGTACGTTAAGACTCGAGAGAGTCAGTTATTCCAACCGTAATGACATATAAAAATCCCGTCTAAAATGATTAGTTATTCAGATGTGAAGAATAAAGTAAAGGAAATTGATCAACTAATGAATATTCACTCTTTTAGGTATATTTTTTATTTTCAATAGAAAATATCTGACAACATTGGTGTCCCTAAATTTTTTTTAGAAAAAACCCATTCTGTAAAAAAGTAATAGTTTTATTCTCAAAATAATTATAGATATTTTATCATTTAGTACCTTTTATTATTTTAAACCTATAGTTTCTTTTAGTTCCTCTGTTTTTGCTATTGGATGTCGACATGATTCATTATTTTTGTAAAACCATACAAGAGCAGATTTAAAAGATACGTTTCAAAACACTAACAAAAACAAAAGTCAAAACAAACCAACAAAGTAAACAAAAAGAACGTCTCATATACATCCGACTTTTTACCAGGGGGGTTTATCGGTAGGACGAGGTACCTTGGGTACTTATACACTCCAATGTACCGTTTCCCCTTTATTACGACGTCTACCTTAATTCCAACGATCAGTTGACTGGAATTTTATCAATCCATTAGAACCTAATAAATCCACCCAGGACTTAATGATGTTCCCAGGAATTTTTACCTTTTACCTCCGTCTTTTCTACGGTCGAACTACCTCTTCTCCCGGTATTCGGTTCCTCACGTCCACCGGAGATCTTAGACCTTTTCACTCCGTTACCTAGTAGAGGATCTCGTAGGTCCTCGTTACGTCAGGACGACTTTGGAAAAAAAAAAAAACAGGTGATTCTACATAAAGTCTGAAGACACTGTATTACGTTGATATAACAAATTCGACGATTCAAACATTAAAAAAATGTCGTCGTTATACTTTATTAATGTCACGTACATGTATCTAAAAATTTTGAATATTATCATATGAAAGTATAACATACGTGGATGTACAATAAAATTCGAAAACGTTTGTATTAAACATTACCTGTGAAGTACTAAATGAATTAGTAAAAAAAACAATAACAGGTAAGTGTCACAAAGACAAAAAGATATTTTTACTTTACAAAGAGAATTATATTAACTCCGTATCCAAAAGACATATCAAATGTAACAAAAGGGTTCTATCTAAGTGTTTTCGTCTTAATAACGTAGTTTTCCATCTTCGTAAAAATCCCGTTTTTCGACACTCCTTTCCGTCTTAAGTATAAAGACTGGGTACTCTCCCTCATAAAAGTCGAGAATGGTTCGGGTGAGTTTTCTTAACTCATTATTAAAAGGAACGGGGGAAAAGGTGGGAAAAGTCAACGAGTCGTACTGTGTGAGTTTGTCTTCTTACTCCTTGTAAACTTTTTAGACCCACTACCAGAATATATGACACTATACCTCGTCGTGGTCTCACTGTAATAATTGGGACTTTTATTCATTGACCACTTTCTATGTCTCAAATCGTCTCGAAGAACTTCTTTTTGTTAGAGGAAGTCCATATAAATATTTCTGTTAAAAAACACCTTAATCGGAAACATGTTCTGTCCCTATTAGAACCCTATCTCGGAGACACCCACTAGTGTCAAAAGTCTCATGCCCTTCTATATAACTCTTACCTGTTCTCTACAAAGGAAACCATGATACCAAGTTCACAAACGATTAAGGATCATTCACTTTCATTTCCACAATCAACGAGTCAGCACAGACTGAGAAACACCGGGGCACTTGACATCGGACGGTCCGCATATACAGGTACCTTAAAAGGTCTGTTCTTATGACCTCAACCAACGGTAAGGGAAGGGGTCCCCAGAAGGAATGGGTGCCTAGTTTGGGTCCAGAGGACGTAACGTCTGTCTAAGAAACGGTACACTCGGTTTACAACGTTAGTTGATATAATAGAATTATACAATAAATATTAGTCGACGTACGAAGTCAAGTCAAGTCAAGTCAGTGAGTCAGCACAGGTTGAGAAACGTTGGGGTACTTAGCGTCTTGTCGTCCGGAGGGACAGGTAGTGGTTGAGGGCCTCAAGTGAGTCTGAGTGTAGGTAGTTCAACTACTACGGTAGGTCGGTAGAGTAGGAGATAGTAGGGGAAGAGGAGGACGAAGGTTAGGTAGGGTCGTAGTCTCAGAAAAGGTTACTCAGTTGAGAAGCGTACTCCACCAGTTTCATGACCTCAAAGTCGAAATCGTAGTAAGGAAGGTTTCTTTAGGGTCCCGACTTGAGGAAGTCTTACCTGACCAACCTAGAGGAACGTCAGGTTCCCTGGGAGTTCTCAGAAGAGGTTGTGGTGCCAAGTTTTCGTAGTCAAAAAGTCACGAGTCGGAAGAAGTGTCAGGTTGAGAGTGTAGGTATGTACTGGTGTCCTTTTTGGTATCGGAACTGATCTACCTGGAATCAACCGTTCCATTACAGAGACGAAAACTTATACGATAGATCCAACTAGTATTAAAAACGACCATTATTGTGGTTAATAAGAATGATATATATCGTCCTAGTCACTAAAGGTTATCTAAGAGAATAATAGAAGGATTACCCAACATTTTTCTTTAGAGAGAGAAGAGTATCGATCGATAGAACCGTTTTGACTGTTTTAACTGTTTACATCAGTCTTAAGACATATAACTCACATGTCTGGTCCATTTATTACAGAAGAAGAGAGAGGGGGATTCGCATATACCTTATAGTGGGAATAGAACCACACGAAATGTTGTGAGACAGTGTAGAACTTGAATCACGAAAGTCTCCGATAGGAACTTCATCCATTTTACTACGTTGGTCAGTCTCTTTTCTTATTACACCTTAGAAAGTTAATCGATAAAGAACCTAAGGGATCTATTTATCGTCTTCTCTCCAGAATTCGAGAATTAGGATAGAATCACTTTATTTCTGAAGTAAAGATCTATACGTCCTTCTTCACTTCGACCCCTTTTCTTCACTCGAGTTTCCAGGTTCGTATTACAATTAATAATATAAAATTAAAAAGGTAAATAATTTTTAAGGAGTCGGTGGTGTAATAGCAGAGAAACTGAATAAGATAGAAATTAAAGTAAATTGTACGACACTCTTCCACTTAATCCTATCCAAATTCCCAAATAATCCCCACAAACATACGACCCCTCCACTGGAGTACCCTGTGTAGGGGCATCCTTACTACGAGTCTAATTTGTCGTCCTTTTGTTGACCCACCTTTTACTCAACAAGGTCTCATCTCAACCTGGAGCCGACACGATATCACCACCCACCACCAAATCAGAGATTCAGCACAGGTTGAGAACACTGGGGTACCAGACATCGGACAATCCGAGGAGACAAGTGTCGTAAAAGATCCGTTCTTATAACCTCACCCAACGGTAAAGGAAGACCATATTTTAAAAATTTTTCCTCGTAATTTACAACTGGAACTTTCTGACTTCTTTCCAATATTAAAGTGATCTTATTTAAAAAAAACTTACTCAATTCAAAATATACCCTGATGTTCCTCTAACCCCTGATAATGTCTATAAATCAATTTGAAAACCCTCTTGTCAGAGGTATAGGTGTCCAAGTTGGTGGATACCTAACTTTTATAAGATCCTTTTTTTTTTTAAGGTCTTTCAAGGTTTTTCGTTTTGAACTTAAATGTATGGTAAATGTAACATAAATGTTAATAAATGTATCGGAAATGGAACATAATCCATAACGTTCGTTAGATCCCTACTAAATACGAGGTAAGTACCTTTCCTCGACTACGACTTCGACTTCGAGGTTATGAAACCGGTGGACTACTTCCGTGACTGAGTAACCTTTTCTAGGACTACGACCCCTTCTGAGTCCCGTTCTCCTCTTCCCCTACTGTCTCTTACTCTACCAACCTACCGTCGAAACTGAGCTACCTGTACTCAAACTCGTTCGAGACTCTCAACCACTATCTGTCCCTTCGGACCACACGACGTCAGGTACCCCGACGTTTCTCATCCTCTGTTGACTCTCTAAACTGACTTGACTTCTCTACTAATTTTCATACACTCTCCTATGTGTGTCGAATATACGTTTATGACACGGTAAAATATATTCCCTGAAATCGTAGACATGCAAATCTATAAACACGTACCCAGGACCTTGGTCAGGAGATACCTACGTCTCCCTGTTGGCATTATTCCTTTTGGTGACTTATTTTACCGTTGTCAACGAGTCCTTGGTCGGTCATCAAGGAGATAAAATAAAAAGGTCCCATCTCTGTAAACGAATCTTACCTAAGGTGAGTGTTTAGGTTTTTTATTAGTGAAAACAGGAATTACTCACATGGGTCCTTCTTTTTCGATAATTCGGTAGTTCTGTCGGGGAGGGACAAAGGAGGGATCAAAATTTTGTTTTAAGAATGTTTGGTTCCTAGCGTAAAAGTTCTCTCTGGATATTCAATTTTTAGAACGGATACCTTATAGTTAAACGTTTGTATAGGGTTTATAAACAGATTTTTATACTCAAGGATTTTATGGTCAACAAACCTCTAATCTATGACACCTGTGTACTAGGTACATTTCTTCATATAATATTCCGGTGAAACCTCTTTACTTATTCGTTTTTTATCATAGACTTTGACATCAACAAACTTGTAAGTTAACACACTTATTTAATTCACAAGATTAAGGTGTAAGAACGAAACGTATACATTTATACCATAAAACAAGAACGCCTAAACAAATCTATTAACCTCTCAATCTAAGACTCGAGTTTTTAGTTTAGCAAATTTTCGTATAAACCGACTCTTTTCTCACACCGTCCAAAAAAAAAAAAAGTAGAAACGAAAAAACCCAATACTCTTTTCAAGAAAACCAGTCGAAGTCAATACAACGACGGTTGGAGCATCACTTTACCATCAAACACACACCTCTAGTCACTCAGTCCTCTTTCTTTTTACCACTAAATTTTTTTTTTCGCTCTAATTGCACCTTTCTAAAGTTTACCACATATCCACGGTTTGCGATACCATGACCCGTCAACCTCCCCGAAACATAAGTTTATAGACAACTCATAGGGTGTCTACCATTCGTTGTAAATCCACGACCACTAAGTGGTCACTTGTGCGTCTACTTTGGAGTTTCAGGATTTCGGTCCTCTCACGACTGGTATCCCTTCACGACTGGTTCTCCCTTCTTGTAAAGAGTCAAAGATGGAGTGACTTTCACAATCAGTACAGGCTGAGAAACGTTGAGTTACCTGACATCGGGTGGTCCGAGGAGACAGGTACCCCTAAAAGGTCCGTTCTTATGATCTCACCCAACGGTACGGGAAGAGTTCCTTTAGAAGGACTGGGTCCCTAACTTACGTACAGAGGACAAAACGTCCTAAGAAATGACAGACTCGGTGTCCCTTGAAAAACGGAGTAACCGAGGGGTAATTAGTCGTTCACAGACTTTTTCGGAAACCTTATAATGAGTGGAGTGTCCAAGGAATCTGGAACGTTCCGTTTCTAATCTCGAACTCGAGTGTAAGTCTCTCAACAGGAAGGTTGGTATGGAAGTTACTAGGTCCAGACCCAAAAAGTCCATCCCAATCTACTAAGTATGTTTATCGTTTGTCTTTCGATGAATCGAAAAGGACACAAGGTCTGTTGTATTTCTGTGTTACCGCTGTTTTATCAGTGTCTGAGGAATACATCAAAACTCCGACCACTCACTCTGTCTGTAATTAATCTATTAATTTTTTTTATATACTAACGTTTGACGCTAGTCTTCAAACCCCTAGACGTTCTCGTGTCTTACTCCCGGGGTTTTGACACGACCGTAAACTTCCCACTCATCTCAAGTCGTCCCGTCACCCACTCTCCGAACCAGGTCTTTCTCAAGTACCCCAACCCCTCCTTCTTCCAGTAATGCCGATCTGGTGTCTCATAACCGTTCTCACAATTCTAATATCCGTCTCATACGTTCCTTCCATCCATGTCTCTCTCTCCTTAGGAGGACTACGATCAACCCGGCGACCATCAAAGATCAGTCCTGTCTCTCTTCGTGAGACGAAGTAGATCTCTGACCCCCCTACCCAACCCACCACACCCCTTCCGTAAACTATGTAACAAAGAGTTTCGACTCGATTGTAACCTGTTTAAATGATTTACCCCTCAAACAGTATTGTAAGATTGTAGTTTATCTCATTCTATACTAATACTTGATGGTCACATAGTAACCAAATAGGTATAGATCAGTGAAAGATATAAAATATTTGTAATTCCTCACTAAAAAGATTTGGGCAGAACATATAGACCTTCAAGAGTTAAGTGTTTGACTATTTCGGATTGAACTTCCTAAAACTCGTATTAGAACCATCGTACACTTTACTCGTGTTGACATGTCATCAAACTTGTAAGAAACCGTAACGGGAAGAAACCTTGACCTTACTTTTAACTGGAAAAGATCAGGACTCGACCGGTGGTGACTCAAAAGGTTTAAACGACTGTCTAACTCATGTCGTCAAATTGTTGTAGTAGAAAATCCTATATGTTCGACCACTATCTTTTCCGTCTTCTTGGTCTCTAGTTTAACGGTTGTAAGCGACCTAGTCTCTATCGTTCCCTTAAGGTCTTTTTGTAGATGAAGACGAAGTAAATGATACGATTTCGGAAACTAACACAGTCAAGTCAAGTCAAGTCATAGTCAGTGGAGGATATGAAACGTTGGGGTACCTGACTTCGTACGGTCCTTGAACGAGGACAGGTAGTGGTTGAAGACCTCGAAGGAGTTTGAGTACAGGTAGCTCAACCACTATGGTAGGTTGGTAGAGTAACAGAGTTGGAAAGAGGAGGACGGAAGTTAGAAAGGGTGATAGTCCCAGAAAAGTTTACTCAGTCAAAAAGCGTAGTCCACCGGTTTCATAATCTCAAAGTCGAAGTCGTAGTCAGGAAGGTTACTTATAAGTCCTGACTAAAGGTAATCCTCCTTGATCAAACTAGAGGAACGTCAGAGTCCCTGAGAGTCCTCAGAAAAGGTTGTGACGTCGAGTTTTCGTAGTTAAAAAGCCACGAGTCGAAAGAAATACCGGGTTGAGAGTGTAGGTATGTACTAATGACCTTTTTAGTATCGAAACTACTATACCTGGAAACAGTCATTTCATCACAGAGACGAAAAATTATACGAGAGATCCAACCAGTATCGAAAGGAAAGTTCCTCGTTCGTAGTAAATTGAAGTACCGATGTCAGTGATAGACGTCACTAAAACCTCGGGTCCTTTTATTTTAGAGAGTGACAAAAGTAACAAAGGGTTATATAAACAGAACTTCACTACCCTGGTCTACGGTACTAGAAGCATAAAACTTACAACTTTAAATTCGGTTGAAAAAGGTGAGTGGAGAAAGTGAAGTAGTTCTCCGAGAAATCAAGGAGAAACGAAAGACGGTGTTTCTACGACAGTAGACACATAGACTCCAATAACTATAAAGAGGACCGTTAGAACTAATGTCGAACACGAAGTAGGTCAGGTCGTAAAGCGTACTACATGAAACGTATATTCAATTTATACGTCCCACTATTATATATCAGGACTGTATGAGGAAAGGGTCAAACCTTGGTCAGTCAACAAGGTACAGGTCAAGATTGACAACGAAGAACTGGACGTATGTCTTAAGAGTCCACCAGACCATAAGGGTAGAGAAATTTTTACAAGGTGTCAAACAACACTAGGTGCGTCAGGTTCCGAAATCACATCAGTTCTTCATCCACATAAAGACCTTAAGAGAACGAAAAAGATACTAGGTTACCTACAACCGTTAAACTAGAGACCATGTAGACGGAAAAGATTTAGGTCGAACTTGTAGACCTTAAAGAGTCAAGTGTATGATAATTTCGGATCGAACCCCTTAAAACTCTTAATAAAACGATCACACACTCTACTCACGTTAACACACTATCAAACTTGTAAGAAACTGTAACGGAAAGAAACCCTAACCTTACTTTTGACTGGAAAAGGTCAGGACACCAGTGATACCTCAAAAGGTTTAAACGACCGTATAACTCACGTCGTTATACCAACAAACCTAGTGTCGTTTGACACCTTGTAAGAAGTTCTCTATTCTTATGGTCTGGTGGAATGGACAGAGGACTCTTTGGTCATACGTCCAGTTCTTCGTTGTCAATCTTGGTCTGTACCTCGTTACTTGACCAAATTTTAACTTTTTCCTCATGTAGTTCCGACATATAACAGTGGGACGAATAAATTGCATATACATCTCACGTAGTACACTTTATGGTTCGACCTACTTAGTGTTCGACCTTAGTTCTAACAGTTCTCTTTATGACTATACGTCTGTTATTGTGAGATTACCGTCTTTCACTTCTCCTTGATTTCTCGGAAAACTACTACCACTTTCTTCTCTCACTTTTTCGACCGAATTTGAGTTGTAATTTTTTTGATTCTAAATACCGTAGACCAGAGTAGTGAAGTACCGTTTTTCTTCCCATTTTTTATCTTTGTTACCGTAAAATAGAAAACACCGAGGTTTTAGTGACGTCTGTCACTGACGTCGGTACTTTAATTTCTACAAAGGGGAACCTTTCTGTTAGACTGTTTGGACCTATCGTATAATTTTTCGTCTTTGTAGTGAAACGGTTGTTCCCAGGAAGATCAGTTTGGATACCAAAAAGGTCATCAGTACTTACCTACACTAACAACCAGGTACTTCTTCCGACTCACGACTTCTTGACTACGACCTCTTGTGAGAACTCTCAGGGAACCTGACGTTCTTCTCGTCTGGTCAGTTAGGGTTTTCTTTAGTTGGGACTTATAAGTAACCTTCCTGACTACAACTTCGACTTCGAGGTTATGAAACCGGTGGACTACGTTTTTTCCATTGAGTGACTTTTTCTGGAACTTCGACCCTTTCAAACTTCCCTTTTCTTCTTCCCCTACCATCTCCTACTCTACCAACCTATCGTAGTGGTTGAGTTACCTGTCCTTAAACTCACTTGAAACCCTCTGTCACCTCCTGTCTCTTCGGACCACACGACGTCAGGTACCCCAACGTTTCTCAACCCGGACTGAATCGTTGACCTGTCGTTGTTGTTTTCTTACTAAACTAGTGGACAAAGGATGTCAGATCGTGTCACGGACGGACCCTGTACGTGTTTTTAAAAACGACCACCTAATTCAAGTTAAATTAGTGTTATTCGTGAGGGGATTCTGATATCGGATTCCCTTCGGAATACATATACTATCTTTAGGTTCGTACCCTCAATCCCCTTCTGTGTACCCCTAGTATTGATTTATTAAATGTATAAGTAGGGGTTTTGTTTTAACGGTTCACCTCTTATCTGAGAAAAAATTAGTGACCTTAAACCCCTATTAACTCTCCGTAAAAGAATACATTTTCTTACTCCGAAATACTAACACTCTTAAAACAGATGTGCTAAATGGAAGTTTTTCGCGTAGTATAGGCTCCTTCTTTGAAGTTTCATTAAATTTCTTCACTAGGATGTACAAGAGTCCTCATAAAACATCATATTCGAGACCATAGTTCCGACCATAAAACGGTTATTTAGATAAAGATAAAAATCTACCCATTTTTTTGAAAACAAATAGAACAAAGTCAAATTTCGTCTGTTCCCAAAAGTCTGTTCCCAGGTATGTTTGGACCTTCATGCGTCCGAGACGTCCTCGATGTTTCCGTACCTATGGAAATTCTCTTAGTTAAAGGTCTAGGTGTCTAAGATCAACCTGAGAAAGGACTTTGTTTAGAGGGTCTCTCTTATCGTCCCCTCTTAGGACGGGAAGGGGTGACGAGAAAGCGTCAGTGAGAGGAGATAAGATATATTCTTTTGGTGTGTAGATTGGATAGAGAGTAGAGTGACACCACACATTGTCACTGTGAACTCCTGCGTACCGAGGACTCCCTCCTAGGACCTTCTTGTTTCGTCTCTTTTGAAACTATTCTTAATGACTACGTACGACGTGGAACAAAGACATAGTAAGATCGTTGTTTGAGTACAGAAAGACAGTGTTACGCAGAGTGTCACTCAAATTTAAATATCCATTAGTATTTAATTGTAAAAGTCGAGACTTCAAAACTGTTTATACAAACTTTGTACATAGTCACATTTCATACAACCATTTATGTAGGAGATGTTATTAAACTTGAATGTCCTTTTCAAAATCTCCAATTGGATTTTGGTACTTCCACCTCTATGTAAAAAAAAAAATTCGAGTATCTAAATTTTATAATCGTCTACCCCTTTTCTCTTACACACCGGGGGGTCACTTACTTTTCTTTGAGAGTTCGAAGAATGATCCTTTTAATAAATCGTAGGACCACCAAGTCTACCATTTCTTAGACGGACATTAAGACTTCTGGGCCCAAACTAAGGACCCGACCCTTCTAGGGGACCTCTTCCCTTACCAGATTGGTAAGGTCATAAGAACGGACCTCTTAGGGTACCTGTCTCATCGAACGTCAGATGTCAGGTACCCCAGTGTTTCATCATCTGTATTGACTCACTGATCATGAAAGTGATGAATGAAATAAATTCGTCAAATTTGTAATTCATATGTCCAAAAGACCTCTTATTGAGGTATATGTATACATATAAAGAGTGTTAAAAAGTCCCCGTTTACTACCTAAAAAAAAAAAAACAGTAACTGTGAGACGAGAACCCCTCGTATCCGATAAAAAAAAGTTGTTTTAACAGAAGGTCCTCAACTTTTCGTTTACAGTAAAGTCAAAAATTTGGGAGACCTCGGTCCTGGTTCTCTTCTCACAAAATTGGGGTCTAAATGATGAGTTTCCAGATAGAAGAGTAACACTTTCATTACAAACAACAAATTTTTTAAATTTTTCTGGTTTTTCATATAAAATTTTTTCGGGTCGGTACGTAACGGTAAATGAAGACATACATAGGATAAGTAAAAAGAGACATATCTTTAATGAAAGAAAAAATTTGTAACCTTAGAATGACGATATCAAACGTTCATAAAAATTTAAAATTTGTCCAGAACTACTAAAGGGGTAAAGAAATTTATAACAAGTTGTCACAGTAAAGATTACTAATTCATCATAAGGAAACCTTTTTTCATGGTATTAATTAACTGAGATGGAAAGAGTCGGAACTCGTTTATGTACTCAAGGAAATCGATACCAAAAATGTCATCAGTACATACCTACACTCTCAACCTGATATTTCTTTCGAATCACGGCTTCTTATTTCACGGCTTAATTCACGGCTTAATTCACGGCTTCTTTTTGTCACGAAAACTTGACATCACTATCTCTTCTGAGAACTCTCAGGAAACCTGACGTTCCTCTAGGTTGGTCAGGTAGGATTTCCTCTACTCAGGACCCACAAGTAACCTTCCTGACTACAACTTCGACTTTGAGGTTATGAAACCGGTGGACTACGCTTTTCGACTGAGTAAACTTTTCTGGGACTACGACCCTTTCTAACTCCCGTCCTCCTCTTCCCCTGCTGTCTCCTACTCTACCGACCTACCGTAGTGACTGAGTTACCTGTACCCAAACCCATCTGAGACCGTCAACCACTACCTGTCCCTCCGGACCACACGACGCCAAGTACCCCAGTGTTTCTCAACCTGTGCTGACTCCCTGACTTGACTCCACTTGAAAGTCCCCTTTTTATTTAAGAGTACAAGGGAGGACCCAACTGAATTACAATAAAAATAATACATCAATGAGAGATATTTATATTTTGACTATAATTAATAAGTACTAGGATTTAACAGATGTTGATATTTGGGTTATGTCTGAACGTAAATTTAAACTATATTTTAGTTACATTAATTCTACAGTTGTCAGTAAATTCCACTATTAACTACAAATTATCATCCTACTATTTAGAAAATGGAAAAGAAAAAGTCGTACCAAGTAAACCAAAACTCGGACCACCTGGTTGTAGACTCAACTGACAGTAATAGTAATAAAAAAAAAAGATTGTTAATTGAGTAAAAATTCGGACACCAGTAATAAAAGTCCTAAGTTAAATTACCATATGGAGTTTCATGTAGTTGTTTTCAAATTTGGTTTTGAGAGACGACGATTTGGATAAAAACAATCCATGTCTCAGTCGATGAGTACACTGTAGCTGTCAATAAATGGTCACCATTGAGTCAGGAGGGTGTTGAGAAGAGACTTGACGGCACAGCTGAAACAAGAATTCTCATAGACACCTCGATCGGAAGGGAACCGTGATGATTACACGATATTTGTGTTTGTGTTTGAACCCGTAACTTTACTATCGTATCGACAATCAACATTCAACCAGATGGTCTACCAAGTCTTATAGAAATGTACTTGTAAAATAGTTTTATTTTTGTGACCTAATTTTGTTTTTAGAGAAAGTATTGAGTCTGGGAGTTCATATTCCGAAAACCTCGGGATTTACTGTTAGCTGTTAAATCGGGATTTCAGAGATAATGAGTTATAGACCATACAAGTACAAAGTAACGACGGTAATGTTTACTGGTGTCAAATCACAAAATTTTCTTGTGTCAAAGAAATCAGAATATGAAGATCTCTAGTCTTCAGAATTTTAACACCACAATCGTACCGAAGAAAAGAAAACGTCCTAGATCCCCCTATAAAGAAAGGGACAAGGAAAAACATCTCTGACGACACAAGAACCTAGTACCGGGATAGGAGGTAGAAGTCACTGAAGTGAGGTTGAGGACATAGTAACAGGGAAGTCGAAGGTACGACAATTGGGTAAACGAAAGGAGAAAAATCTTTAAAACACTAATGTAACTCGGGTAGACCTATCAGAGCCCTATTGGAGTTCTAGGAATTGAATTATAAGTCTAAGCATTGAATTAGTACGGACGTTTTAGGAAGAATAGTACATTGCGTTATATAAGACTCCAAGACCCCTATTTCTACACCTGCAGAAACCCCTCCGATAATAAGTCGGATAGTATTGACTTATGATTTCTGAAGGGAATAATATTTACTCCGACACTACAACAGGTATTTAATGTTTGTTCTGATACTACAGTGCAACCACATAAGTAGTCGGTACTAACAAGAAAACCCTATTTAAAGATCCCTACTTTACATATTTAGTGTCCAAAGATGTTAAGAATTTTTCCTCAAAAATTATTCGTTACGGTTTAATGGAAGAACTTTCAAACATGATTCAATATGACTTTCAGTACATATCTCATGGAAAGGGACAGGGGACTAATGTTTCCCATAATAATAAACGATTTTTCAGAAACGATCGACTATTCTTTTTTTATAAGTGATAACAAAACAACAACGACGACAACAACAACAACAACAAATCAACGATTCAGCATAAACTCAAAAAGTGTTAGGTACCTTATATCGGATGGTCTGAGACAGGTAACCTAAAGGGTCCGTTCTTATGACCTCAAGTAACGGTCAGGGAAGAGATCCCTTAAAAGGACTGGGTTCCTAGTTTGGGTACGGAGGACTCAGAGGACGTAACCGTCCCCATAAGAAATGGTCACTTAGTGGTCCCTTCGAGGAGTAATAATAAAATAACATCCTATTAAACTATGATTAATAAAACTACTCTAACCTGTAAAATTTTATAAGTGGTCAGTAAACATGGTTTCTTTTATTTACTTTTAAAATCAGTGCCGACGTAACGAATATCCCCAAACGAATACGGTATATCTTTGGTGAATTGGATATTCACCATAGAAAGACTTAAACGTCGTAGTCCTTCTTGTACGTTTTACGGAAACATGATTTCAAATATAGAGTCTCACAAATCCTCTCACTCGATTAACAAATCTACCTACGTTCCTACCATGATAAGTCTTCCTTTAATTAAGACGGGTCACACAAGACACATATACCCGTAAAACGGGGAGACTGACTCCTATCGGACCAGTATGTATCTCCGTACAGCCTCGGCTCTCATAGTGAACAAAGACGACGTACTCCGACACCAGAAGGTAGGTCCCTTTTATAGTACACTATATAAACGTAGAAACGAGTTATCTTCGATCTATAAAACAGACCATGGTTAGTAATGGAGTAATACTAATATCTATATATTAGACACTGTCTTTTAAAAGATTTATCCACTGGTAAATTTCCTAAAAACCTTTAACAAAATACTATGTCAATAATGTGTGAGTCACTTACTTGTAAAATTTAAGTCCATTCGTTTCACCGAGTCTACCATTTCTTAAACGAACATTGTGCCCTCTGGCCCCAAGCTAAGGACCCAACCCTTCTAGGCGACCTCTTCCCGTACCGTTGGGTGAGGTCATAAGAACGGATCTCTAAAGGTACCTGTCTCCTCGGACCACTCGATGTCAAGTACCCCAGTGTTTCTTACCATGTGCTGACTCGCTGATTGTGTTCGTTTTCTTCGTTTTCTTTGTTTTCTTCAATATCACTTCTTCCTTACAAAACATTTTGGAGGAAAAAAGGAGTCCTACCAACTCTTCAATCTCCGGACGCTACACTCATTCTCAACTCTTACCATTCTGACTTGTACAATCTTTGTCACCCATCACACAATTTCCACCGATCTTAATTTCTGAGACCGAAAAGAGGGAGGTTTCTTAAGGACTGAACAACGTCTTAATGCTTTTTGTCCATACTGTGTTCCGTTACTTGGGGAACCTTTGGAACGATTTTATAACGAAAATCTCAGACCCCTCGGTTCCTATAGGAGGAAAAGAAACAACTTAGTGTGGTCCCGATACGAAAGGAACTTCTTCTGTTTACAGTCACCAAAAGAAGGAAATTCTCGAGGTCCTTCTCCGACAAAAATCGACTCTCGACGACGAAACGGATAGTGACGTCACGACACATCCTACGGACCATCTCCTCCGTCGACCTCTCCTCCTTCAGACTTTCACTCGTGCACATTCCTCCCTCGACCCGTTAGTCTTCTCTTACACGACCCTGAAGTCATAGGTCGTTCACGTCGCACATCCGTATCGGGTGGTCCCTCGGAAACCGTTATAGATCAGAAGGACCAAGAAAGTAAACAAGGGACACGATCCTTCCAGACTAAATAAACATAGCAAAACGAGTACACACTCCAATTTTTATAAAGGAACACGTACCATTAATTGTTGTCGGAGACGTCTTACCTTATAAGGTCCCGAAACTCTAACGATCCGTAAAATAGTCGACGTCGGTCGTCTACCACCATCGCAAGGTATTTTTTTTATTATTATTTAGCACGAACCACTTCGACTCTCCAAGTCAAAACAAAACGAAACAATAAATTCGAAACTGTTACGGGTAGATATATTAGACACCCGTGTCTCACAAACTCGGGTCAGACTAGAATTTGAACAAAATACTACTATAGTAATAAAAAATGACGATGTTTAATTGACAGTCAAAGTTAGATGGGGTACAAAATCGACGGAAGGTCCTAGTAGAACAGTCAATACGTCGAAAGACTAAAATACCGACTCTAGTTCTTACTAAGGAATTTCCGTGTACCCTTTTGTGTTCCACAGAAATCTTACTTTTCACCCTTTCTCCTACACTTGAAACGGTGCACCGGGCACGACATTCACACGTCGTTTCTATCTATTCCCGTTTGCTGATTCCGGGGAAAGACAAACTTTGGACTCACAGAACTGTAAATGAGTCCACGTTAGTAAGTACATTCATAGGTATCACTGGATGACAGTTACCTCACTTTACCTCGATTTACTCAAGGATATAATAGAAAGTCTCAATATAAGTTTGTATGCTTTTACATTTCTCCTTGAACGTTCGTTATGACCACGAAAGACTAGACGTCCACTACGAAAGTGATCTTCTTTTTCATAATGAATTTTAGTAAGTAAGTAAGAAGGAATGTAGATCGTAAATAACTCACGGATGATCCACGGACGGGAATAAGGTTCACGATCCCTCAGGAACGTGTAAATAACCCGTCTTTGAACTAACGACGGATTAGAAAGAAACTTTACATTCCCGTTTTTCTCTAATTTTAAGGGAAATATCTCGACCGTGTCGTGGTAACTAACTACTACTTGAACTTCCTCTTCCCCAGTATAAGGTCAAACGGGATCAGTTTCTCAGGGTAACCATTGTGTGACAGTATTTAGATGGTGATTTAAGACGATGGTCGATCGTGTGACAGGGTCCTATATGACTCTCTGTTCCTCTCGAGGAAAGGTTTCATAGACGTCAGATGTCTTACGATGAGATCGAAGGGCTCATTACAGTATGGACGAGGATCTTGAACCACCAAAAATAGTCTTAACTTATTGTCACAGATAGGATATCGTACAAGTTATACCCGGTCCGTGAAAGACCCATAATAAAGTTAGAAATATTGTGAAAAGTTCCATCGGTAATGATATGAGAAGAATACATACTCTATTGACTCTGAATTTCTCCAACTAAATGAGGATACCAATTGTCGGTTCGGTCCTTAAAACGTTTCCAGACAGGTACGAGGAATGTGGTACGGTGTGAGGGGGAGACAACTTCGTAAAAAACGACACTGTTACAAGACAACCGGTCTTGTCCATCCCTTCTCTCTACTTCCGTCGGTAGGGTTATAGACACGACTTTCCTACTATCTACATGTCGACAGTCCGTCCTACCCGGGACTCGACCGGAGAGTAGATCAGACATCTCGAAACTTTACAACCCTTTGTCATAGTCGTCTGTACGGACCTCCAAGGGACTATCGAGTCGAACATTTCTTAGACGGACGTTACGTCCTCTGGACCCAAGTTAGGGACCCAACCCTTCTAGGGGACCTCTTCCCTTTCCGATGGGTGAGGTCATAAGACCGGATCTCTTAAGGTATCTGTTGTCAGGTACCCCAGGGTTTCTCAACCTTTACTGACTCGCTGAAAGTGAAAAGGAAATCGGTCGTCTTTACCCCACCGAACAAGACCCGTTTCTGAAGTCTCGTTGTCTGTCCGACACTCGATTTCCGTCTCTTTGTTTCGCGTCAATGTCGACGGTGTGGTCCTCTTGGAAACGAACTTAAGTCCCACATCTCTCTTATCTATCACTACGTCGCCAGAAAAGTCGAGGTGAGAAACCGTCCCTATTGTTACGCCGGTTGTCTTCGTAAAACTCTGAGTCTGCCGGTGACTATAAATAAATATCTCTCTTTCACGCGTCCCACCCTATTTACGTGTCTTTGTGAAACTTGTGATTCGCATCACGTTTACCCAGGTGATAACTAAGAATCGCCTTTACAAGTGCAGACGGAGTACTTGTCTATAATGAGGACTCTGGTGGAAATTGTTTTATAAATCAGACTGGAGAGATCTGACGTAAATGTTCGAGTAGAGAGAGAAATGTAAGTTCCGAAAGGTGACTCTACCTTTATCCGAGACACGTCGTCAGGGTCTTCTGAACGTGTTCTTCTTAAAATCTGTTATCCTTTTTTAGGATTCACTAACACGTGACCCAAAGGTACTTCTCATAGTATAGTTACGACATCTTTTTCTTACTCTTAATATCCTTCACTTATATTTCTCTGTATTTCCGTGTAATCCCATATCGTAGACGACGACACCTTACGGTCCTTCGTTTTAACAGTAAGTAACGGAAAATCCTAAAGTGGGGTTGAACTGAGGAAAAGGTATACCTGTACTAACTTAGGTGACACTGACACCTGTCTCGGTTCACAGCTCTTGATGAATCCTATCAAATTCTTAGGTAATCTTAGTAATCTAGAGGAGACTCGATCGGTGTTATTAGTTTAAATACAGGTTCACCTTGATCAAATCTACAGCCAGAATGAAAAGTTTTCTTAACTTTCCTTTTAGAATACGTTCTAAGTGAGTGTTTGCGAAAGATTACCAAGAAATTTTTGTAATATGAGGTTGTTTTACCAAAGTATAAATATAATGACTTCCAGTAAAAAGTTTTGCATAACACCGAAGTAAAATTATCAGTCACTTGAGTCTAATGGGTATCCTACCAAACCTTAACTCGTCAGACACTGATATTGTATTCACTACAATTCTTTTTTTTTAATTCGACGTATAAATAAACTAACGAGTGTAAAGAGTCATGTAATAGACCTATCGGACAGGTAAAAACAGACCCAATCACAGTCTTTAAAAGTTAACGTTCAGGGAGGACCCGTCCTGACTACAGTAAAGGTAGTGAAACTCTCAGGGTTCGAGGGGTAGGTTATTCATAAAGAACTCACGAGTAATGTTCTGTCCCTAAGAACTGACCTTGTGTCACGAAGAGGTAGATCTCTACCGTCACTTCTGTTAAAGAAAGGACGTATTTATTTACACACCTCTTAGTCCAGGCGGGGGTTGGGGGGTGGGGGACGGGGACGGGGCGTGGAAGACGTTCGAAGAGAATGGAGAGAGGACTAGGACATCTCCCTTCCTTCCCGTTTTAATCTGCACATTAAAAAACTTAGAACTCACAAGTCAACTTTCGAGTCCGACTACATTTATGTTAAACGAGTCACAATACCACTAACGATAACACACATCTGAGGACCGATCCGAACTAGAAAGGAAGAGAGAGAGTAAGAGAGAAACACAGAGACAGAGAAAGACGAAAACGAAAACACAGTTAATGGTGTGTAGAATGTTGGTGACGACGGGAAAATACGGAGACCCCGGACGATGGTCGTCGAACCTCAGTAAAAACCAGTAACTTAACAGAACTCGGACATTTGGTACACTACAGACGTCGACTACATCTTATCCTCGGGTTTCTATGGTCAGTTATAAAAATCTATCTAGAGTTTCTAGACAGTAAGACTCCTAGGAGTGTACAAGTTTTGAGAAGGAAACACCTTCGTAAAAACCATACCGATATATCTATAGATCTCATAAACGGAGAACTATCTTTAGTAAAGATAGACATCTTTGAGAACATAAAAATCTAGGAAATTAGTGGACAAGACTTGTCACAACGGTTTCCATTCCACACAGCACATTTCGGGTCCCCTACTTTGGATACTATAGTGAAACTTTGAAAGTCTCATCTCGTTTAATAAGAGATGTCCAGAGTCATAAAGGTAGTCATTTCAGCATCGTTATTGTAGAAGGACCCAAATGAATTATATTCTTTTACATTCAGAAAATTTTAAGGTTTCATTCACGAACTATTCATATACCAACCTTACTTTCTACTGTAAATAAGTTGGAGAAGAGATACACTGCTCGGTACGATTCCATTATTCGGTACGAACAGCATGTATTTATCTTGTAGTACCGTGTTCGTGGTTTCGTCCCAATCAAAGTATCGATTTTTAACCTAAAACCTCTGTCCGTCTATACCTAAGTTTAGGATCGAAACGGTAAAACACTGGAACAGTAAATTGGACAGATAAAAGAGTAGGTATTTTATTTCGATTGTGAAAGATAAAATTCCTCAAAACCGTCTCTACTTCACTTTATGATATACTGTTTGAGACACCGTGTCATACTCATACTTTACGTAGATAATCAACCCTTGAGCATATAAAAAGATGGAGTTTTCCATTAAACATAAACGAAATCCACTTTATACGGTAGTAAATTCAATAATTAAGTATTCTCAATATAAAAAAATAAAGTAATCGTACGAACTTAAAATGTACTCCCTTTAGATCAAAAGAGGACATAACTGGAGAGGGTAACTCCTTGATTGTTTAAACACCGTTCTAGTATAAAACATCACTAATTAGTGACGACGACGACGACGACGACGATTCAACGCAGTCAGCACAGACTGAGACACGTTGGGGTATCTACCGTCGGGTGGTCCGAGGGGGTAGGGACCCTAAGAGATCCGCTCTTGTAACCTCACCCAACGGTAAAGGAAGAGGTTACGTACTTTCACTTTTCACTTTCACTTCAGCGAGTCAACACAGGTTGAGAATCGATGGGGTACCTGACGTCGGATGGTCCGAGGAGACAGGTACCCTAAAGGGTCCGTTCTCATGACCTCACCCTACGGTAACGGACGTGATAAGACAATTATCTAAGTACTATATAATTATCTGTACTCAGAAAATTGTCTGGTGTTCGAAGACTGGTTTTTTTTTGGATAGTAGTAGAACAACGACACAGTCTTTCCCGACCCAAGTTTAGTACGACCTAGGACCCCTTACACGAACAGTCCTTCCACAATTCCAAAAATCATGTACCTGAAATATCTCTATCCAGTGGACTTGACATGGGATCGAAACAAGTAATTAGTGACATACTGAAACTCTCTCAATGAATTGGAAAATTTGGAGGTGAAAAAGTAGAAATCGTTCACCTATTGTCATTGTCTGTTCTTAATAAGTTTGAAAGGTATACGGTCCAAAATACGAGTCACAAAGAGAACATAATTGAGTAAATTGGAATGATGTCGGACATATGACCCTAATGAAGGTTGTGAGTAAAATTTTTGTTTGTTTGTTTGTATCTCTTTCTATAGGTCTTTATATAAAAGACCCCTATATGTCGATCATTTATAAGGTCGACCCGAAGTTACGATGACTGATCGAACACAAGGTCTTCACTATTGTGAAGTATCATATAATTTGAGAATTGTCACAGACCGTGGACATTTGGACTTTTTTTTACAGTCAATTAAAATAATCGTCCTTCCGATAAGGAGACCAAAATCACGAAAACAGGTGGATCCAAGAGAAAAGGAAAACTTAAAGACTTCTCCATTTTAAAAGTCAATACTCTGATACGAGTTCGAGTACTTTCTCCATTTAAATATAATCACAATTATGTCTTTTGGTCAGATTAGAATCTGAGGATATTTGAGGTGTTTAAAAATGATTCAAAAATGAAGAAAGGAAGAGGTACAAGGACAGGAATGAAATACTTATGTAAAATATTTCTATAAGTAACTAGGGGGGTTGATTTATGTTCATAATTTCAGAAAAAACGTGTCTATTATTTTCGTCTTTGACGGTTAAACGAGAATGTTTAGTCCTAAGACTAGGGGTCTGTCACACATAGTCGAACTAGACTCATACTTGCTTTGACACAACTGGGAGTTATGATGGAGACCTCTTCCAGTCCTAAGTTAACACCGGTGTTCTTACCGGTGATTCGGACCTATATTTATCGTCACTTAACCAGTACGACTGACTGTCGAAAACAACGGGGATCCGATGTTCTATAAACCTCTTCCCGGTCACTTTCGATTAATATTGAACTCCCAGAACGGACATATTCCGATCCCCAATCTTCGGAAACTCTTCGACTTCAAACGAGACGACACCCCTTTGCTAAAAAAGTGTCTACCCTTACCTCGGGTCCTTATTCTCCCCCCTACGGTCTCCCTCGGAACATTATCGAATGTCGACAGGAAATTGGCCTTCAGTTAGACGGTAAAAGGAGAATAGGAGACTAAGAACCAAACATTAAAAAAAGCCACGTCGTTCATAAGACGGAAGAAGGGACAGTGTCTTTTACATCGAAAGGAATAGACATTCCACAGAATTAAGTCACCTTTTATCTTAACTCAGGTGACGGGTGAGGGACAAGGTCCTTACAAAAAGAGTTTTATCCTTTATATATTACACATCCGACCCACCGATCTTAATCCAACCTAGTCATACTTTGTCCCTCTAAACAAACGAAGTCTTTTTTTAGAGGGTGACGGAACCGACGACGTCTTAGGTCCTGTCTATAGACCTGAGTCTTCACCTCTTTAGTTGATAAGACTCACCTAATCATATTACTACTGAGAGGGATGCCTAAGGGTGTACGGGAAAATTCCTTCGGAAAACACCGGTCGACCGTAAAGATCAATTCTAAAACTTCGGTAATAAGAATCACGGAAGAGTATAACTAATCCAGTTTTCCCTTTCTTTACCCCTGAAACGATAAGTCTATCCGTCTAGAAACGGAAGAAAGAACCAAAAAGTCTACTTGAGTTTAAATTTCGACCGACTAAGAGATCTGTAGGTCTGTTTTAGTTAGTGGAGTGTTACCTCTCCTTCTTTCAACGTTTACGTGGTAAAATACAGACTCAAAAAACCACCCAAGTTTTATGGGTAAACTCATTTCTGATGGTTAAATAGTCTTCGGAAACCTAAAAATAAATGATGGACACCCTATTATTTCCGAATATAAACAAAACTAACAAAGACATGTAGTACCTCTACTTCTACACTTAGTCAGGTAGAAGTCGTGTTTCAGAACCCTCCTCTCTACCCCCTTTTACTAAATATCGTACAAACCTTAAACATCACGGGTATTGACTCTCTGTCCCTCCCAGTGCTTGGTGTCGTCTTCACATGTAAAGAATAACTCACTTCCTAAAGGTACATTGTATTGAGTACCTTACGTTTATTTTGAACATGGAATCCTTTTCTTTGAAGAAAGATGACGGGGTCTAGAGAGTCGTCTTTTGAAGTAAGGAGATAATTTTTTCTTTACGCGAAACGTTAAATATTTCAGATAACGAGAAAGAAATTCAACTTACAATTGCAAGACGGAACACGGGAATTGAATTACCTATAAGAGTTTTAACCGTCGAAGAGAAAGTACGCCCTTCTTCCTTATTAAGACTTAATTCTCGTGGTTTTATCCAATTCCTATGTAATACAGTCTCCGACATCTAACAATTGTTCGGTTCCTTCGTGTTCAGTATCCCATATTATGTTAATTTCCGTTGACCCATTCTAACGGTCGGTAAGGTAGAGTTACTGAAGTGGACAACTACATTCTCCACTGGGAAAGGTCAAACAGATTTTAAACTACTTCAGGATCCACAAAAAAAAAAGATTAAAGACTCACTTAGCATTCATCGTATCGTCGATGACACCCACGGGACGGATTTAAAGAAAGGTAAAAAAGAAGTCGACGACAACCACCGATTTCTGAGTGTCGACGTACGGGGTGAAGGGAGGAGAAAGAGACAGGAGAAGGTCTCTTAACGACTACCGTCGACGTAGAGGGTTCTCCAATACGTCGATCACTAACTACCTATACCCCGATGTTTATCGACCGGGAGAACTTAGTCTCCTCTCCCAGTATTAATCAAGACACCACACTAGTGTACCTAGTTCAGTTCTGACCAGACATATACCCTGGTGTAGGAAAGAGTCGGGAAAGGAGACAGGAGAGGACGAACAGTAAGGGACGGGACTTCTCGAAAAGGACTTCGCGAGAGGAAGTTACTTGAAGTCCGTGGATGACAGAATCCGAAACTAAAAGGTCTGAATACTATCACTCAGACGGGTATATAAAATTGAATAAAACAGGACTACTTAATTTGTTATGTTACAACGAAAGTTGGTCTTAAGACCGTTATTATTTGATAAGAGAGACTTAACAACTTCAGATAAGACAACTGGGAATTATTCGGAAACATTGTCTTCTTTTCAAGGAAGTCAAGTCATCACAAGAGACACGTCGGACATAGGTAGTCGTATATCTCTTCTTCGTACCAACCGTTTCCTGGTTTCGGTGTTTACAACCTTTAAACTTGAGACTCACTATAGACAAGGGAAGGAAGATTGACACCATCAAACAGATTATAATTGAAATAAATATCGTGACAAAGATTTTCGAACCTAAAGGTTCAATCTTACTACAGGACAGGAATATCCTTGTCAATAATACCGGAATCATATGCCATCAGTAGACCTACTATACTATTTTCTAAAAGTGAACCTTAGTTTGTCAGACAGGTTCGGACTTTACCATACATAAAGACCCCAGAAAACATTAATCTTTAGACTAACACATTTACAGACTTTTAGACATGACCAAAATTTTTATTACCGAATCTCTGGTAAGATTAAGTCGATTTTAAACGTTTTAAACTTCCAGAGAAACATAAGGATAGTCGATCACCATGTTCCCACCCGACTAAGTCGTTCACCTTCTTACCACTAAGATCGACTGTCCGTGTCAGGAGTTCCTTTACAGTCCAACTGGGACTACGAATCTTTTTGTCTCGTATGTATCTCAACAATTTTTTTCCTGTGTCCCTTGTCTTTATAAAATTTCCTTCGTAAAGACAACGTAACCCGTTTCGAAGTACTAAAGTGTCACCTTCAGACTTAGGAAGTGTCTGTAGTTTTGACCCGAAACTTGGTTTATATTACAGGTTTATACGATTGACTACGTGACTTAATTTATAATGACTAAGAGTTATGTTATAAAAACAGATCTCTTTAATATTTTAAGAAACTAAGGTGGTACGATACCGAATAAATATTAGTTATAGAAGATTAATTTAGATTTTATAAGAAAAATCTCGTTCGTCCACGAACGACAAAAGATAAATCGGTACACTACAAGTAAAACCAACTTATAAAAGTAAGAAAGTTCACTAAAAACGACCTAAACCTCCTACTTTTCAACAATCGTAAATTAAAAACTCTAAATAGGTATATTTCCAGTCATGACTTCTCAGTCTCTTAACAAAAATTATAATATATTAAATACTAAATAAACACTTTTAGTGTATTAAAGTACAAGATTCTAAAGGGTCCCTAAGACAAAGTTTTCTATTGACGAAAAATTTCTTTATGTTTGGGTAACAAACAACAACAACGTAAAGGTTTGTTTTTCCGAACCTTGAATGAGAAATAATGGTTCTTTGATCATCAACAAGTTAGTGATTCAGTACAAACTGAGAAACACTGGGGTACCTGACGTTGTGTGGTCCAAAGAGACAAGAGGTGCTAGAGGACCTCAAACGAGTTTGAGTACAGGTAACTCAGCCACTACGGTAGGTTGGTAGAGTAAGAGAAAGTGGGGGAAGAGGAGGACGGGAGTTAGAACGGGTCATAGTCCCAGAAAAGGTTACTCAGACAAGAAGTGTAGTCCACCGGTTTCATAACCTTGAAGTAAGTCGTAACTAGGAAGGTTACTTGTAAGTCCCAAATAAGGAAATCCTAACTGACCAAACTGGAGGAACGACAGGTTCCCTGAGAGTCCTCAGAAGAGGTCGTAGTGCTAAACTTTCGTAGTTAAGAAGTCCCGACTCGGAACAAATACCAGGTTGAGAGTGTAGGTATGTACTGATGACCTTTTTGGTATCGAAACTGATCTACCTGGAAACAACCGTTTCACTATAGGGACTATACATTATATGGCAGATCCCACCAGTACCGAAAGGAAGGTTCCTCGTCCGTAGAAAATTAAAGTACCAACATAAGTAGTAGGTGTCACTAAAACCTCGGGTTCTTTTATTTCAGACGGTTACAAAGGTAAAAAAGGGGTAGATAAACGGTACTTAACTGCCCTGGTCTATTGTACTAGTATCAATAAACTTACAACTCAAAAATCGGTCGCAAAAGTGGAGGAGAAAGTGGAAGTAGTCCTCCGAGAAATCAAGGACAAACGAAAGACGGTAATCACACCACAGTAGACGCATAGACTCCAATAACTATAAAGAGTGTCGATCGAACTAAGGTCGAACACTAAGTAGGTTGGACCGTAAAGTGTATTATATGAGACGTATATTCAATTAATTCGTCCCACTGTCATATGTCGGAACTACATCAGGAAAGAGTTAAAACTTGGTCAGGTAACAAGGTACAAACCAAGATTGACAACGAAGAACTAGACGTATGTCCAAAGAGTCCTCTATCCATTTCACCAGACCATAAGGGTAGAGAAATTCTTAAAAGGTCAAACAACACTAGGTGTGTCAATCTCCGAAATCGTATCAGTCAGTTCCCAATCTATTGTATATTTTATAGAGACTTTCAACCCATTAAGGATAGGACAAACTGTCTTTATTTTGTTCTAGCTCACTCAGTTTTCTTTTTCTTAATAAAGTCTTTTAGACTTAATAAGGAATATGAAAGGGATAACGGACGTACGTAAAATATTGGTATAGTTAGTTTTACTTTTTAGACGATTTAAAACTTTTGTTCTTAACACCACGACTGTTTTACAAACACAAATTCAAAATAGTCTGTTTTGAACACTTTAAAATGTAAAATTACATAACACACTAATCTTACGAAATAAGAAATTGAAAATATAAACATTCTAAATAACTTTCCTTTAAGTCACCGTAAACTTTATCATTTTAGGGTACTCTCACTTTACAGCTGTCCGCTTCGTAGAGGTCATCGTAAAAAGACTCAAGGAAAAATCCCATTTTATTATCCATTCTAAGAAGGGACCACCGAGTCTCCCATTCTCAGACGGACGTCACACCTTCTGGGTCCAAACTAGGGACCCAGTCCTTCTAGAGGACCTCTTCCTTTACCGTTGGGTGAGATCATAGGAACGGACCTTTTAAGGTACCTGCCTCCTCGGACCGTCCGATGTCAGGTACCCCAACGTTTCTCAACCTGTACTGACTGACTGAAGTGAACTAGGTCACCCATTCTCCTTCCTGTGTACAATATCATTAATATAGAAGAGACTCAACCAAATTTTATAACCAAATTATAAATTAATTTTTGAAAGGAAAAGTACTAATAAAGAACGGAATAAAACCTTTATTTGATACTAAAGAACTTGACCTTGATCTTGAGGTGATAATTGGAGAGAATCTCCAAACCAATTCATTAACTGGTCTGATTACCAAAAATTCAGTATTTACGTCCAATTAGTAGATACTTGTTAAGAAAAACATCTATGTTTATACCATCATGTTTAGTAACTATATTACCCTCAAAATTTTATCAATTTTGATTTGATATATACAAGTAATTTTTCAGTTGCTATTAGATTCTCTATCTGTGAAGAAGTCTTTAGTAGACTATACAAATGTAAATAAGCTGACAATCTCGTCTAAAAGAAGATATTAATTTCACAAATTGTAGTTTTAATTAAAAGTAAGAAACTCAAAGATGGTTGATTACTGTATCACACCAGTAGATATTTATGAACCACGACTTCAGTCAGTGAGATCTTTATTTTACAAATAAAATACGTCAATTGAATGATTCACTTATTTGGTGTAAGACCTATTGACTCTTGATAGAAGTTCACCCTTTTTTATGTTTTCGTACTATCGAAGTACGTATTTTTACGTTTTCAGAGGTTCGGAAACATTGTGTAATCCAATAATAAAGTAATATATATATTTTATAAAAGATTTAATTCAGTATATCTAAGAGTTTGGTATATTATTTTAGATCACATCGACATGACTCTGTCCTACTTTAACATACAAATGTCCAATGGACGAGGGGAAGGAATCCCGGTAGAGATCCTACATCTCCCGGAACCCTTTTAAAAGTAAAACATCTCAAAGACAGATATTTTTAAAGAACTAAATTTTCTCACAAGTACCTGGATATATTCAATACCGTTAAAGTTAACCGACAGTGTTATTACCTATTTCATCTTGATAAATGTATAAACAAATAACAGATCAGTAACGTATATTTTATAAAAGTGTCACCGATCATGGATCCACGACAAAGGAGAGCAAGAAATAACAGTTTACGTACCAAGGACCAATTAAAGTACAGAGGGTGATACACTCCTCTTTCCATCATTATGTTAATAACAAGTATTACAGTACCGAGAGGTCTAAGTCAAAATTACCTTTGTTATATCTAGAAGAACGGAGACACAAAAGATTACAGTAAATAAATTCCGACCAATGTAATAACGAGTACTCAGACGTAGTAGGTAGTACGATACTAGTGACCAAAGGGTCCTGACAGAGTTTACAACAACGACACGTAACGACTACTACTAGTGATTACACTCAGAATAGGTCATGTACGTCCTTTCTATTTGCTGTTCAACAAAAGACCAGTACAGTTTAAATCACAAGTCTTAAAATATCGTATTTGTATCTTACTACGTAGGAAGTTAATACGGAAGAGAACTTGAGAATCCACCACTGGTACAATCTAATACAAGGGAAAGTTACAACCCATAAGGAGACGGAAAATGGTGAAGAAGGTCACCCCTTCTATCCTTGTTCTTTTCACCAGGACAAACATATTCTTTACAGGTAGGCAACAGGTCGTACCGAATTCTGGTCGAATCGCCCCTTGTTATAGTTGTGTACTACATCCCCTTCTCTCAAGCACCTAGCGTTCTTAGAGACCAATATCCCCTTGTTTTCCGACCTTTTGAGAAACCCCTCAAACACCTCCCACTCCGTTGGGACCCCTTTCTCGGACTGTGTACTACAGCTTGAGTTCATCCTTCACCTCACTGTCGGGACCTACTTCCTGTGGACGACAGCGGAACGGGGGAACCACGACATCTGATGTCTACCGTGGAGCAAGATTGTTGAACTAGGTCGGGTGTACGGACTGAGTTCGGGTCCCGACCG
The DNA here is from genome assembly GCA_006410555.1 of Capra ibex. Taxonomy (NCBI): domain Eukaryota; kingdom Metazoa; phylum Chordata; class Mammalia; order Artiodactyla; family Bovidae; genus Capra; species Capra ibex. The sequence continues at coordinate 52,108,662 of SJYO01016970.1, read as the reverse complement.
TCATATGGTATGATAGGGTCTCGGGATATAAACACGACACAGAGAGTCTTTACACCCAAGGGGATTTAACAGTACAGTCACGATGAGGTCTCCAGGTTGGAGTAAGTCTTAGAGTATCGAAGTATTCTCTTTATGAAACGACCGATCCTCTCAAAAGGAGAACTTCCGAAAAGACCGACAGACCAAATGGGGAACGTGTCCTATCTCCGAATCTGTCGTGGACTTCCCCTCTTTGTCTTTTCCCGGGTGTACCCCGGAATAGTCTGACTTAGAACGACAGACTACTGTGACGGTTGGGACTTGCCAGGGTCCGTAGTCTCCCCTTGAATCTTATAAAAAAATTTACAAGGAATTTCACATCCCGAGGGTCTCCTCGTCCGTGTCCTGACTCAGACACGAATAGACGCAGACATACCCTAAAGGAATATGGGAGAACCAACGTCAAGAGAGGGACCGTCACCGGAGTATGTCGGAACCCCAAATAGAATTTAACGACGATCCAAAAGTACAGAGTGATCAATTGGACATCTCTACACACAAAAATCCTGTAGTGAACCGTCATTTCTACTCTTTAAGATTCGAAAATTCTCGTTTAGTGTGTAAGAAGTTTTAAGCGTACTCAAGAATCCGTAAGTGCAATCCCAATTACCAGGTAGAGATGAAAGTTCGTCACCTGGTTCGAGACTTCTCCTTGAAAGCTGAGTACCTCCGGAGTGAGTCTCTTTTGTGACTACCTTCTACCCCGGTAATAATGACGAATGACACAAAAGTAAATTTAACTACTTTCGTCTCGTTGAACAGTGAAGTCACATTTTTTTTTAACTTACATACTCAAAACACCTTCGAAATTCTGAACGTTCAATACTGGTCATTACGTTTAGATAAAAAATTACAGATCAGGGGTAAATTTCTTGTCACTTTCTATCATCTTCAGAGAAACAGAGAAACATGAATCCCGTTTGTTATACTTTTTAACCATAAGACTTCGGTATATAGTTTGTAACATCAAATTCTTGAAATCTTACTGTCATTAATCTTTCTTTACGTACAACCAAAAAAAAACTTTTTTCTTTATTTCACGAAAAATAAAAAAACCACAACGATACCTCTTTCCTATACCGTCACCAGTCTTCCACCTTGAAATAAGAACAAGATTTCGTTCCTTTTTAAGGACTGAAATTAAAATTGACTAAATAAGACGAAAAGATAAAGAAGGAAGAGAAGGGGAGGAGGGGGGAAAGAGATAAGGAGGAAGAAGGAAGAATGGAAAAAAAGAAAAAACCATAAGAAGGAAGTGTACACTCCTGTAAGGTAGTTCTGGGAAAACATAGGTTTGTCTAGTGAAGGAGGTCTTTAATAATAAATTAAAATGGAACCTCTTTCTAATGAACTAAGAGAAGGTTTTATCCTTATGGACCCCTCGGGTAGACGAGATACTCTTCATCCACAAAGTCCTCTTGTTACCCAGACTAGGTCTGAGACTTGTGTCAAATTTTTAGGAACTCTACTATTTATTAGACAGAACCAAGATTCCTACTAAGTAAGAACTAGTGAAACAAATAAGAATACATTGATAATTTCTTTATTTTGTGATGAGGACACATCGACACTCTTTCTGATTACATAAACGTTGATTCCTTTCGAACGGGTCTTTCTCATTTACTCTTTTTACTCCACGGTAGTCTAGGACCAATAAATTTATATTTCTCTTTTATATGTCCACGTATATATAGAAGATATAAAAAGGACCTTCTTATATATTCTTGCAAAACTGATGCCAATAGTGGTGTCATATCACAACCCCTCCATCCTTTTCCGATTGAAGAAATTAAAGGTAAGTCTTGTAAAAACGTACTAAACTTAAGGAAATGATACGAGATAAATATACCATCCATTTTAAGATTCTGTCTGGGTTCTAAATAATGGAGGAACCTCCTGTGTGGGACTTATTAAGGGTCTAGACACTTATACTATCTAAAATGAGAACACTAAAATAATACAATGTACCATATTAGATGAAAGTGAAGTCAAGTCAAGTCAACGAGTCAACACAGGTTGAGAAACGCTGGGGTACTTAGCGTCATGCGGTCCGGAGGGACAGATAGTGGTCGAGAGCCTCAAGTGAGTTTGAGTGCAGGTAGCTCAGTCACTACGGTAGGTCGGTAGAGTAGGAACCAGCAGGGGAAGAGGAGGACGGGGGTTAGGGAGAGTCGTAGTCTCAGAAAAGGTTACTCAGTTGAGAAGAGTACTCCACCGGTTTCATGACCTCGCAGTCGAAATCGTAGTAAAGAAGATTTTTTGTGGGTCCCGACTAGAGGAAATCTTACCTGAAAAACCTAGAGGAACGTCAGGTTCCCTGACAGTTCTCAGAAGAGATTGTTGTGTCAAGTTTTAGAAGTTAAGAATACGCGAGTCGAAAGAAGTGTCAGGTTGAGAGTATAGGTATGTACTGATGACCTTTTTGGTATCGGAACTGATTTACTTGGAAACAACCGTTTCATTACAGAGACGAAAACTTATACGATAGATCCAACCAGTATTGAAAAGATCGCAGAAAATTAAAGTCCCGACGTCAGTGGTAGACACCACTAAAACCTCGGGGGGTTTTATGTCAAACTGTGACAAAGGTGACAAAGGGATAGATAAAGGGTACTTCACTACCCTGGTCTACGGTACTAGAAACAAAAGACTTACAACTTGAAATTCGGTTGAAAAAGTGAGAGAAAGTGAATGTAATTCTCCGAGAAATCAAGGAGAAGTTAAAGACGGTATTCTCACCACAGTAGACGTATAGACTCCAATAACCATAAAGAGGGCCGTTAGAACTAAGGTCAAACACGAAGAAGGTCGAGTCACAAAGAGTACTACATGAGACGTATCTTCAATTTCTTCGTCCCACTGTTATACGTCGGAACTGTATGACGAAAAGGGTAAACCTTGGTTAGACAACAAGGTACAGGTGAAGATTGACAACGAAGGACTGGACGTATATCCAAAGAGTTCTCAGTCCAGTCCACCAGACCATAAGGGTAGAGAACTTCTTAAAAGGTGTCAAATAACACTAAGTGTGTTAGTTTCCGAAACCGTATCAGTTATTTCGTCTTTATCTACAAAAAGACCTTGAGAGAACGAAAAAGTTACTAGAGAACCTACGACCGTTAAACTAGAGACCAAGGAGACGGAAAAGATTTTGGTCGAACTTGTAGACCTACAAGTGTCAAGTGCATAGTGACTTCGGACCGAACCTCTTAAAAATCGTAATGAAATGATCGCACTCCTCACACTAACACGCCACCAAACTCGTAAGAAACCGTAACGGAAAGAAACCCTAACCTTACTTTTGACTGGAAAAGGTCAGGACACCGGTACCGACTCAAAAGGGTTAAACGACCGTATAACTCACGTCGTGAAACTGTCGTAGTAGAAAGTCCTAAACTTTATCGAGTTACCCTTAAGGTAGTGGAGGTGATCGAAACAAGCATCACTACGAAAGATTCCGGGTGAACCGAAGTGTAAGGTCCTACAGACCGAGATCTACTCACTAGTGTGGTAGCACTAATAGACCCAGCACTTCTGGAAAAAACATGTCAAGAAGGTACATAAGAACGGTGGAGAAGAATTATAGAAGACAAAGACAATCCAGGTCTGGTAAAGACAGGAAATAGTTCGGGTAGAAACGTACTTTACAAAGGAACCATAGAGATTAAAAGAACTACTCTAGAGATCAGAAAGGGTAAGACAAAAAAAGGAGATAAAGAAACGTAACTAGCGGTTCCTTCCGAAAGAATAGAGATGAACGATAAGAAACCTTGAGACGTAAGTCTACGAATATAGAAAGGAAAAGAGGAAACGAAAAACGAAGAGAAGAAAAGTGTCGATAAACGTTCCGGAGGAGTCTGTCGGTAAAACGAAAAAACGTAAAGAAAAGGTACCCCTATCAGAACTAGGTACAGAGGACATGTTACAGTGCTTGGAGTCAGGTATCCAGTAGTCCGTGAGATAGATAGTCTAGATCAGGGAATTTAGATAAAGAGTGAAGGTGACATATTAGTATTCCCTAAACTAAATCCAGTATGGACTTACCAGGTCACCAAAAGGGATTAAAGAAGTTAAATTCAGACTTAAACCGTTATTCCTCGAGTACTCGACTCGGTGTCAGTCGAGGACCAGAACAAAAACGACTGACTAAGCTAAACTAACTAAACTAAACTAATATAAGAAACATCGGTTTCTACCTCTTAGAGAGAATGAAATTCTCTCTAATAGAGTCACCGGGACTAGATTAGTGTCCTCCTGGAAATTTCGGACTCTCCAAAGAAAACGACGAACCTCTTCTCCGTCAGTCTCTGAGTTTCGTGTTCTTTCTAACACGGTAACGACCTAACTACTACCTTCCCTGATGGACCCTTCCTTACACTCGGTGATGATTTTCGACTCTCGGTACGTTCCTACTATCGTTCCTTCACCCCTGAAGGTACGACATCGACTTATGTCCCTTGGCTTGAGTGGATTGTTCTTACCCGAACCTTCGTCTAAAAGGAGTCTCGGAGGTCTACTCTGTGATACTAAAATCAGAACACTAGGTACTTGTCTCTTGGGTGGTACATGTCGTCCCTAAAGACCCGTAATCCTAATACCTGGTGAAGGGGGATGAATTATTAAGTAATTCATTTCAAATTAATTTAGTTCATAGAATCCTTCACAATAAATTTTTCGGGTGGAGATAACATTTCTCTTATATATGAGAAAGTTTCACCCTACATTTCAATGAAATGGATTTCATTCAGTCTAAAAGAGTAACTAAAGATAACATATAAAACAAGTAAGTAAGGACAGAGTAACATCGTTTCGATAATATATTGTATTTAATCGTTACACAAAGGTACTCTCTTTTTAAGGGATTTTAGGTTGTTTGTTTTGTTTCGGGGGTTTATTTTGGTCAAACTATTGAAAACCGTTCTCTCACTAATTTTTCATCAAAAAAGGTCCCGTATAACCCTAACATCCTCCCTTCCCATACAGACAACCAGACGTCACTTGGTCACTTGGGCCGTGGAGGTGTTCAGAACCACACACCACACACGAGGTACCAATGAACACTTAATAATTATTTTACTTGCACGAACGACAACAACAACTCAAAGTTTCTGAGATCCAAAAGAAGGTAAGTCTCAGAGGGAAGCTGGTAAAACAAAGTATGAAGTCTCGTCTCTTTAGAGATGAGAACACATGAGTCGGCGAATGGACATGAAAGGTGACAAATCTAAGGAAAGTAGAAGTAAGACCTTTAAGGTCGGCTCGATGTCCTAGAGGTAATTGATAGAACTCACTAACAAAGAGTTTATTGTTAAAGGAATTCCGACTTAATAAGAACGTGTAATAAACAAGGGAGAACGAAACGAAGACATTTGAGAAACACATCCCCCGAGGGTCGTGAAGGGGAACGAGTCCTCTATCTTTCAAGGATCTACCATTTCTGAGAAGAGAATAGTCAGATTAGGAGTCTGGGTCGTGTATATCTACGGGTTATTTACAATTATTTTACCCATGAAAATAACCCTTTTACAAAGAACGCCTATTTTTGAGGGACACCAATAACCTATTAAGTCCGGGTTGACGAAAATAAATTATAGACTCTACAGATCGATTGTTCCATCAACCTTTTCTAGAAAGTTAGAGACTGTTATTTTTTTTCACTATGATCTTTCTTTTTTTTCTCTTAATTTCTCTGTTACCTTAACGTAGGTTAAAGAGACCAATTAAAACCCCCGTTAGGGTATTTCGATTCGCACTTTCACTTTCACTTTCAGCGAGTCAACAAAGGCTGAAAAACGCTGGGGTACCTGACATCGGATAATCCGAGGAGGTAGACGCCCTAAGAGTTCCGTTCTTACGACATCACCCAACAGTAAATATGACGAAAAGAAGTAAGTAAGACTCTTCCTTCACCGACCCACTGAAGGAAATTAATACTTTCTTAAATTTTAAAAATTACATTTCAGGGATCCTTTAAACTAAAAAGTTTATTCCCGTGTAAGGGGTCTTATTTGACGGAAAGAGACGTACAAGAACCCCAAGACCTAGACCAATTGGGAGTGACCTGGAATCTCTTGTATCTATTAGGTACACGTAGGTATCTCGAAGTCCACCAACGTTCGTATTTCAAAGAGGAATTGTTTCCTGCAGAACGGGGAACACGATTTACCCAATAGTCCAAAAAAGGGGGGGAGTTGAGACTCGAGACTTCAAAGTTAAATCGTAGGTCTTTTAACTCGACATAACAAAAGGAAATCATGGAGCAATGATTGTCATTTCTTAGCTTCTTGACCGTATAACCGACCGGTAAACCGATACTACATACCCTCTTGTCTCACGTCGGGACGAAAAACAGAAGACATCCTGGAGGTCCAATAACTATCCTCCTCTGTAAAAAGATAACCTTGTATTTTTACCTATCAGTGTCATATACGAGTCAAATAGGGTCTATGGATAGGAAAACTATGGGTCCCCGAGACGTCCATTGGGTGTACATCCATCACTACGATTATTATCCTTTACCACGAAAGGGTATTCTCTTGTATTGGTGGAGAGTGACACTGACCACTGACAGAGGAGTCCCGTAACTAATATGTCGTAATTGTCGTCAGAAAAGTGTCTACGTCAATCACCGTTCTCTTTAAAAGAATGTTCAAGACCGTTCCCATAAAAACGTAAAAGATAAAGAGATTCTTTTTAAAACACAAAAAAGAGTTCCGTTTAGGTTAGGACAGTCATCGAGAGATAAGGACACATACACGGAGTCCCTCTCCTTCCTCTTGGGTTCTCAGGAGTGAATATCTATTCCTCAGTCTTTGACCACCAGAACGGTTCCGATGTACGTCTGTCGTCTCTCTCAAGGTTACCCGAGTTTGTCACAAATGCTACTAAGTTTGATTAACGGTCTTTAAATTTTTCGGTCCTCCAAAAGTACATTTTTTCTTTAGACTTAAAACCGAGAAGAATTGTCTTCACCTTCGAAACCGTCACGACCCGGACTGAAGGGTGTACCGTTTACCTCAACCCACCACCCACGGTCGAATGACGTTTAGGTCCCGCCGAGAACAAAGTAGTGAAAGACCCTTAATCGTTTACGAGACGGAGGTCCGTCTACTTACTACTCCGACAGGTATTCGCTCCAGTCTCGGGTGAACATTGACGAAACTGTGGGGGAGTTCGGTACAATGAGGACACACTCGGGAAGTCCGTAGACTCAGACACTGGTAACCGGTTTCGGGACCCTTCTGTGGTGACGGACGTCGTATATAGACTTCTTACTCCCGACCGGACCTCCCAAAAGAAACTGACGAACGGGTGTCTTCACCTCCGTGGTCGTAGACGAACTGCATCGAGGGTAAAAGGGACTCTTCTGTCGACCTGCTAAAACATCGTTAGTAGAAGCCTCCGAACCAGAGACATAGTAGTCCCAAGTATGATGAGGGTTTGGAGGTGTGAGGGGCGTGGGGTACGACTAAACGGTAAACGGGTATTAAAGTCGGATACTCTCCTACACAGGTCCGTCCTATTTCACACTAAAGAGATCGTGCTGTGTCCTTATACTGAGGAAATTGAACTTCTCAAATTCCGTCTGCAGAACAGGGTAGAAACTTAATCGGTCAGGTCATAGATAGAGACAACTGTCGAACGTGAATAATTTGACACGGGGTGTCACTTGGGACGTCGGTGACTGTTACTTGTTACGGTTCCTCGTATCCTCGGGGAGACACCGGAGTCGTATAGACTTATTGTCAGAGACACACCGAGAGACTCTTAGTACTTGCCGAAAAAGAATGGTAATCATACTGTTAGTAATTTTAGTAAATGCTTCACGTCGACATACACCACGACATATTCCCCACTATTTTACTTCAATTATGGTATGGTAGTCTCTCGAATATTTCACTAAGTGTTAATTCGTGTCAACCCATTCACTATATTAATCCTCAGACAAAACCATCAAATCGTACCTAAAGTCTGACCCCAACTCGTGTCTGATAGTGTGGGTTATCAATGTACTTGAACCTATTCAGAAACTTGAGACCGGAAGTTTTCTTTTTTGTCAATTTAACATTATACTACTTACTCTTGAAGGTCATCAATTCTTACGACCTTAAGGGAGTGAGAGGGGTGATCAAACTCATCAACTAATTGAAGTTTTCAGAGTCCACATTTTTGTTATGGAAAAATTATCGTAAGTAAATTAATTTACTCTGCCACGAACACAGATCGTACACCATCCATAAGTCATGTGAACTGGTAACCGATTGGGTCGGACCACATTTCATTCGACAGTCTTTCAAACAACGGAGAGGGGATACGAACACAGAAGTACGAAACCCGTGACACTTAAAATGGTTCATCCTTTTTGTTTACCGATATAACGAGTTATTTATAACTTAACTACATGTCACCTTTCAGAAATTCGTAATACTTATAGTTCAACAAAACGATTTCCATATCGAAGAATTAACCCCATCAAGCACACGTCTCAATTTCCATTGAAATCTCAAAGTTTATGATTTCCTATTCCGTTACCAATTTTGTTTTTATTCTTCTTACATAGAGATTATCATACTGAATAACGGACAAGGGAAATCTTTACTCCAGGAGCGACGTCTTCAGAGATAGAGCTATGGGTCTAGTTCGTCATATGTTTCCAGGTTACGGTTAAAGTAGATTTTGAACAAGAAGTCACAGTCTCAGAACCAAAAATCCTTTTCTGAACACCAACGATACCTTGACAATTATTACTAACGACGGACATGGAGTTGAGGAGTATGAGGGTTAGAGGTTGTATTTTAGTGAATCTGAACCCGACGTCCCGTTATTTGTTTGAAAACTCGTTCTTAATTGACCTGGCCCCGTAATCACAGGATTACATGGTTTACTGTAAACAATATTGGAAATGAACGTGATCGTCGAACCGACACAGTTTCCTCGAAAATCAAAGGACTATCATTTGACTTTATATCCTCCGAGTTTGGAACAAGACGTACTTGTAGCGAGTCTCGTCTTTGTAAGACTCGAAAGTAGAATGTTATTTGCATTTTTTTTTTTTTTAGAAATAAAACGTATCTTGACCGGAATCACGGTCAGAAAATAAAAATAAATCTTTTTCTTTACGTTGGGATACGATCTAAGTTTTACCTTTCCCTCTGTTCTTTTATAAGGACAACTTTATATGTAGATATATGAATTTTTTATTCTAGAGTACCTTTTTACTGTAGAAACGACTGTAAAGACTGTAAAGACACTCTACACTAGGTACATTAGTCCTAGTCATAGTCAAGTCAACGAGTCAACACAGACTGAGAAACGCTGGGGTACCTGACGTCGTGTAGTCGGAAGGGACAGGTAGTGGTTGAGGGCCTCGAACGAGTTCGAGTACAGGTAACTTAACCACTAAGGTAGGTTGGTAGAGTAGGAGACAACAGGGGAAGAGGAGGACGGAAGTCAGAAAGGGTCGTAGTCCCAGAAAAGGTTCTCAGTCAAGAAGTTTAGTCCATCGGTTTCATAAACTCAAAGTAGAAGTCGTGTTCAGGAAGGTCACTTATAAGTCCTGACTAAAGGAAATCCTACCTGTCCAATCTAGAGGAACGTCAGGTTCCCTGAGGGTTCTCAGAAGAGGTTGTGGTGTCAAGTTTTCGTAGTCAAGAAACCGGGAGTCGAAAGAAATATCAGGTTGAGAGTGTACGTATGTTCTGATGACCTTTTTGGTATCGAAACTGATATACCTGGAAACAACCGTTTCATTACAGAGACGAAAAATTATACGACAGTATAATTTACTGGTATACAGTAAACCAGTATTGAAGGGACCACCGAGTCTACCATTTCGCAGACAGATGTTACGCCCTCTGGACCCAAGTTAGGGACCCAACCTTTCTAGGGGACCTCTTCCTTTACCGTTGGGTGAGGTCATGATAACGGACCTTTTCGGGTACCTGTCTCCTCGGGCCATCCGATGTCAGGCACCCCAGCGTTTCTCAACCTGTGCTGACTCGCTGAACCGAAAGTGAAAGAAGGTTCCACATACACAGAAAATTAAAGTACCAACGTCAGTGGTAGACGTCACTAAAACCTCGGGTTCTTTTATTTCAGAGAGTGACAAATGTAACAAAGGGGTAGATGAACGGTACTTCACTACTCTGACCTACGGTAATAGAAGTAAAAAACTTACAACTCAAAATTCGGTCGAAGAAGTAAGACGAGAAAGTGAAAGTAGTTCTCCGAGAAGTCAAGGAGAAGTGAAAAACGGTATTCCCACCACAATAGACGTATAGACTCCAATAACTATAAAGAGGGCGTTAGAACTAAGGTCGAACACGAAGTAGGTCGGACCGTAAAACGTACTACAAGAGACTTATATTCAATTTATTTGTCCCACTGTTATATGTCGGAACTGTATGAGGAAAAGGGTCAAACCTTGGTCAGACAACAAGGTACAGGTCAAGATTGACAACGAAGAACTGGACGTATGTCTAAAGAGCCCTTCATCCATTCCACCAGACCATAAAGGTAGAGAATTTATTAAAAGGTGTCAAATAACACTAGATGTGTCAGTTTTCGAAACTGTATCAGTTATTTCGTCTTCAACTACAAAAAGACCTTGAGAGAACGAAAAAACTACTAGGTTGTCTACAACCGTTAAACTAGAGACCAAGGAGACGGAAAAGATTTAGATCGAACTTGTAGACCTTCAAGAACCAAGTACATGACAACTTCGGACCGAACCTCTTAAAACTCGTGATGAAACGATCGTACACTCTACTCACGTTAACACACCGTCAAACTTGTAATAAACCGAAAAGGAAAGAAACCTTAACCTTACTTTTGACTGGGAAAGGTTAGGGCACCGGTGACGACTCAAAAGGTAAAAAACCGTATAACTCACATCGTGAAACTGTCGTAGTAGAAAATCCTAAACTTTGTCGAGATGACCTTAAGGTAGTGGAGGTGATCGAAACAAGTATCACTACGAAGGATGCCGGGTGAACTGAAACGTAAGGTCCTACAGACTGAAATCCACTCACTAATGTAGTAACACCAATAGATCCAGTTCATCTAGAAAAAACATATCAATCAAGAAGACACATAAGAACGGTGGAGAAGAATTATAGAAGACGAAGACAATCCAGATATGGTAAAGACAAGAAATAACACGTGTAGAAACGTACTTTACAAGGGAACCATAGAGATTAAAAGAACTCCTCTAGAGATCAGAAAAGGTAAGAAAACGAAAGGAGATAAAGAAACGTGACTAGTGACTCCTTCCGAAAGAATAGAGAGGAACGGAAAGAAACATTGAGACGTAAGTTTACCTATATAGAAAGGAAAAGAGGAAACGGAAGTCGAAGAGAAGAAAAGAGTCGATAAACATTCCAAAGGAGTCTGTTAGTAAAACGGAAAAACGTAAAGAAAAAGAGAATCTAGACTATCTGTCTCACGGACCTAGGTACATTATCTGTGAAGAATAAGAACTTAATATAAAGATTCTATACCTAGAGTCACGATTAATTATATATTGGCTAGGAACCCCCTTTTGGGTAGGTCAAGAACTCGAGACCCGTGTCACAATCCTTACCCATTAACGTACCCACACTTCTTCTGTATTGATTAAACCCCTGAAGCTTCGGGGTGGTCATACGTTTATTAAGTTCTTATTATGTCTTATCAAAAGTAAGGGTGTTAACCGTGAGAGAGATTAGCGATGTCATACATAAAAGGCTGTAAGTAGAGAGGACTAAGACAAAATAACTAGTCCTAAAATTACGTAGTTTACTCCTTATGTCTTATTTACAGACAGTCAGTTTAGGTTTTTCTATGGACTCACGTCAAAAAGTGACTGTACGTCTATCAAAGATCCTTGTTCACTGTCTTCGTAAAAACTTTTCCTTTACATTTATAACGTAATCGCGACCTAGAGGGTCAAGGAGTCGACGTTCTTCATTGTCGTTGACCATTTCCAATTTGTCCGTACAAATCCTGGGACTCACTTTAATTCAGAAGTTGGTTGACTTACCGTAACGTCTTTCGTTTCCACATAGAGACACTTATTTGACTTACATGTCAAGTTCTGTATGTCAAGTTGTGTAAGTACAGACGTCCCGATAAACTCCATAATATTCACGACCATGTTTTATTATTTTTACGTCTATCTTGATAGTTTAAGTAGTCGACGATGTTATTTAAGTCTACGAGAGGTCTCGACCGTTCCACTACAGTTCTTTCAATTTGAACTTCTTACTCAGAACCTAAAGATTTACTCTAGTCCCCTTTTTCTTTCGTCTCAATTATCTACTTTAGTTCTGACTTTGTTGGTTGTAATACCGGATGTAAAACTTCTCTCCAATTATTAGTCAAGAAAGACGAACAAAATTTTAACAAGGTGGTTCTTTGACTGTAACAACATACGAAAAATAAAAAACAAAATAAATCGGAAGAAGTTGTCAGTAACAATCAAGTTGTTATATTGTATACCCCATGTAATAACGTTTTATTCCTGTATCGACATAGTCAATACGGTAATCATGTAAACAATTATGAGAAGGAAAATATTCCGTTTCGTGTCAAACAATTGTGACAAAGTCTAATAGATATAAATATTCTAATGATTATCACTCACCATATATGAATTCCATCCTTTAGACGAGAGACTATATTGACAGAAATTTGATATTATCAGAAGAATTTTGTAATGGTAAGACATTAAAATTTTTTCGTTATAAAATCATATTACAATCCGTTATCATTATTGATGTGACAGACTCATTTACACGTGTATGTGTATTTGTGATCGTATGAAATTCTTCAATTCTTTGTATAATTATAAGACACTTTTATATATTTATTTTATACTGGACCTTACTTTAATGACAATACATGTTTTTTTCCTTTTGATCTTAGAAAGAGAAGGGTTGAACAACTAAGATTGTCGAATATTTGAATGTAATGTAGTAAACCTCACGTTCCTAATAAAGTTTAAACCTTTTGTTATTTCTTGTCATACTAAGTTGAGGGATTCTTTTCGTCATACATAATTCAAACTTCTATTTACAAGTAAGGTTACAATTTCTCTGTAAGAAAACTTAAAGGAATCTCTCCATGAACATCACAGAAAATACTTCCTTTTTACGTGGAAATTGTATCATTTTAAAAAAATGTAATAAACTTTTATAATCTTTTATTTTTATAACACTTCTATATTGTATGATAAGGTTATATATACTCAAAGAAATCATAACAATATATTCCTCACTTTATGAACTTGATCATAACATTTATAAAATGAAGACTCGTGTACGAAAAAAGAGAGACAGAAGTAAGAGAAACCGTAAGAAACAAAGGATAAAGGAATAAAAGGTTGAAGAGAAATCAAAAAAGATTATCAAGACCGAAAAGATGTATAGAATGAAGTAATCGACTTACAGAAATTAAAGTAAAGTGGGAGTAAAAGTTATTTGTCACCAAAGATGATACACTTATAGGTTGACTTGAAAGAGAAGATTGAAAAAAGTCTTTCTTTTCACAAAAGAAAGACTTTATGTCAATAGAGAAATCGAATTTATGTATACATATAATATATTAGTGTGTGAACTTCTTATATCTAAGTGTCTCAAGATACCTTTAAGTTATATAATAACTATGTGACAAGTCGTTCGAGTACTTTACTGTTTTTTAACTTAGTATAAAGTATTAATCACAGAATGCATCGGAGACCACTAAGACTGAATCGGCGTAACTAGTCACAAAATACTGATGAGGTAAAGAAGAAGACCCGTCAGAACTCCTGATGTCTTTACCTTCACTTCCCATGTAATCTTCGTATCTGGGACTGTCCGACGGAAGTATTATTTAGAATCAGTACCACACACACGGATAACACCTCGTTCACTACTGACGGATCTGTCATTGTACCACACTCACCCCTCACGACCTCTACACGTCCTCAAACGAAGATTCGAGACCAGTGGGTGGATTGACTTTCGTGTTCGACCAAGTGTCTCCCGACACGTAAATTCGTCAGACCAGGTGGACCTCGTGTCGACCGACGTGACCGAGGAGGAGACTAGCGAGACGGAGCACCCTCCGATCGTGTATCAGAGGACGTATCGCGTGGACGACACGGACAAGGTCCTGGTGACTGAGGAGAAGAAGTAGAAGGTGTTATCAGTTCAGCTGCAACGACAGGTACCGACTCAGTGAGGGAGAACTCCGGCGACAGGGTCGTAGCGGGAGGCACGAGAAGGGAAGGTGGTCCCGTGACCACTCCCTGCGAAGCCTTTCTGGGAGACGTTTACTCGAGAGGAGCATCAGTAACTGGTAGAGTGACGACCCGTACAGAAGACTAAACCAGAGTAAGAGACGACCCGAAAGAGGGAGAGCCTAAAAGAAAGCGGGTTTTCACTCTCCTCTCTGGAACTTCCCCCTCGAAAAGGGACTCCTATAAAAGACCACTAACCTTCACTCTCTAAAGAATTAGAAGAGAGAGGAGAGATGTCTATGCTAGAAACAGGGGTCGAACAAGTAGAAGAAGAGTTACAAGACCGCTCTTTTACGGAAAAACTCCGATAGGTGAAAGGCCTCTGACCTAGAAAAATAAGAGAGACGGGACGAGAGAAGGTAGAAGAGAAGACGCGACAGAAGGTCCCGGAGGAGCAGTACCCCGTTAAGTAGTAGCCTGCTCTCCAGGTGACACACGTCTCAAAGGAGGTCCCTGAACAAAAGTAGTCGTACGAGGGGGAGGAAGGGAAGGGGACCCGACCCTTGACCGAGAAAGTGTTTGTGTGACCGTCCCTAGAGTAAAAGAAGGACTTTTCTACCCGTCACATCTAAAGTACAATTATTGTGTACAGTGTTTATCAGGACTTGACGACATTAAAGACACAATACACAAAAACCGTACTGTCTTTGGGTTACAGACGCCGAAATCGAAAAATCTTATACTTCCAAGTAAGATTTGACTAGTTCAGTAAACCGGAGTCCGACCCATTCCGGTTCCCAACGGACAACCCTTATAATACTCCCGTAGACCGTTCCCGAGATAGTCACTGTCCGTCCCTCCCTTCACCCGACACCACGTCTATCTGGTCCTTCGACGGATCTATTTCCTCGATTTCATTCAATGACACTTGAGTCTGCCCGGAGAGAGGATGGGAGTCCGAGATAAGGACGGTTTTGGGTGACGTTTTCTCGAACCTCCAGTTTAATCTTCTATTTTCACTCCTGAAGGGTCAAGAGCGGTGAGTGGCTGTAAACAAAATCTGTGGTCCAAGATAGGGGTTAATCTTCAGTTTTCTTTTCCATATCAGTTGGAAGCATAGACAAAATTTTACGTGTGATTAAAAAGATTACCCCGAAGGGTCTACCGTGATCTCCATTCCTTAGTCGAACGACTACGTCCTCTGTATTCTCTACACCCAAGTTAGGGACCCACCCCTTCTAGGGGACCTCCTCCCGTTCCGTTGGGCGAGGTCATAAGAACGGACCTCTTAGGGTTCCTGTCTCATCGGACCGGCCGATGTCAGGTATCACAACGTTCCAGTCTGTGTTGACTTCACTGATTCGTACGCATTAAAAAGATTACTGTATTTAAACCTCAGTTCCTTCCTTCCATGTCGGAATGACCCCTGGGTTGAGTACTGTGAGACACCAAATCTTGTAGACAACAGTCGTAATATTCCTCTCCACTATATGATACCGGTAAAGACCTCAGTAGCCCCCCTGTGTACGACGGTCCATATCGAATAGTTCGGATAGACAATTCATCCTGAAGGAACCCGTTCTTATGAAGTCGGGGATGGATCTCACTTGTCTCTTTGAGTCCTTAGACAAGGGGAGGGGAATAAGGGTCGTGTGGAGAAAAAGGTCGAAGATCCACATGTTCCTAGACGGAGAGTAATCCAGCGTCCCTCGTCTCGGACTTTTGAACGGAGGTTTCACGTTCCCTCTACCAAAAGGTCGTAACGTTTCGTTTCTCTAAAGTCTGTCGGAACCCAGTATGTCGTCTCCTTCGGGAAACTAAAAATATCAAAAGAAATTTATATCCTGTTACTCTCGGTCGGTCGTTCCACGGAAGTGTAAAAGTGACCCTCTTTACCGTGACACCCGTCTTGAACGCCGTCCTCCGGACTCAGAGTTAGGAACGAGATGACATGTCACCGACCCTCCGGAAGTCGTTTATTGAATTAGAGGAACCCAGAGTCAAAGAAAGTTTACACTCGTTCTCCTAAACGGGATCTAATCGTCGAAAGTCTGACGTAAGGGTTCACACACTCCCCAAGACGTTCTTACGACTCCACCCGGTCCGAGGTCTCGGGTGACGGTCGGCCCAAACGTTCGGCTCAGAGTCACAATGGACTAATATAACACCTGACAGGTCATGTGAAAGTCAAACTTTTTATTGACCAAATCACTTAAATATTCAGATACGCCCTCGATTTGAAGAACGTTTCATTTTCACTTCAGCGAGTCAGCACAGGCTGAGAAACGTTGGGACACCTGACATCGGGTGGTCCGAGGAAACAGGTACCCTAAGAGGTCCGTTCTTATGACCTCACCCAACGGTAAAGGAAGAGGTCCCTTAGAAGGACTGAGTCCCTAGCTTGCGTCCAGAGGACGTAACGTCCGTCTGTGAAATGGGAAACTCGGTCAAATACAATTACAATTCTCGAAAGGAAGGGTAAACCGTTAAAACTAACTGACTTTTCAGTTATTTTGACGCCAATACTAGTGTCTATACAAGATACCCACATATGGAAATTGAAGAGGGATGTTTCTGATTCACTTGATACAAAATTAGATCTCTTTTATTTTTTAGGGAGAGGAATAATTGGTGGTTCATCATATTAAAGTAATGAGAGACTTTTCTATGTCGGGGCACAGAGGTGAAATGTGTGTGTATGAGTATTGTCTCAGGAAAGGTGCGCAACCAATCTTTGTTTCAAAACCTATCTCGTCTTTCGCCCCGTAGACCAACTTCTCTGAGGAGTCATCTTACTTCTTTAGTGTTTGAGACAAGGGGTCTCGAAAGGGGTGTGAGAGGGTAAAACTTATAGTGTCTTACACAGTCTTTGTGTCATATTATTTCCTTTTTTGACTTTCCACGAGCCCTAAGGGTACTCAGCAAATATTGTACCTGGAAATGTCTCTCGTTGAGACGGTACAATGTTCAGAGTTAAACAGAGAAAGAGCAACTACACATAAGGGGCTCTCCCACCCTTGAAAACAGAGAACAAGTGACAATACGGAGTCACTGACCTCATCACGGACTGTCGATCGTCGATAGACAACTTACTCACACACAACCCACTCCTCCGAAGGATTCTCACGTGCTCCTACCGACCTCACCTCGAACGGGGAGACAGCCTGTGATACTTTGTTACCTGAATCGAGACACAGACCTTCCTGCAAACAACTGACGACAACGGTGACCCTTTTCTCTTCTTGGTCCGGATTCCCCGAGCTACCAAAAGTAAAAATTCCTTCCTAAAATAAGAGTCACCTACTCATCGTCTGATGTCTTTATTGATCCTGAGACTATGAATCAGGTCTTCGTTTTAATGAAGACCCTAAACTGTTCTCCCAACCCTTCCAAACTGTCCTCAATGAACGTCCTTTCCTTCTTTGGTTCTCGAGTCACTTTACAATAATTTTCAGGAATCACTTCTTCCGTCTTTCAGTCCACCTTTTGACATTTTTATTCGGAACCAATCATCTATTCTTCGTGTAGAACACATCATATTAGAGTCCTATTAGTTTTCTAAAGAGATTATTGAAGGGAAAAAAGTTGGAGGTATTTTCTACCTGTTTAATTAACATGAAGATTTTCTGAATTTGATTATTATAAATTAAAAATTATGTCATACTATAAGGGACCACCGAGTGTGCCATTTCACAGACGGATGTTACGGATGGTCTCTGGGCCCAAGTTAGGGACCCAACCCTTCTAGAGGACCTCTTCCTTTACAGTGGGGTGAGGTCATGAGAACGGACCTTTTAGGGTACTTACCACCTTGGACCATCCGATGTCAGGTACCCCAGTGTTTCTCAACCTGTGTTAATACTTTCAGGAATCACTTCTTCCGTCTTTCAGTCCACCTTTTGATTTTTATTCGGAACCAATGATCTATCCTTCATGTAAAACACATCATATTAGAGTCCTATTAGTTTTATAAAGAGACTATTGAAAGAAAAGAAGTTGGAGACATTTTCTACCTGTTTAATTGACATGAAGATTTTCTGAATTTGATTATTATAAAGTAAAAATTATGTTATATTTAAAATACCAGTTTTTTCGTGTCAATTGACAACTCTGAAAACAGAGTGAATAAAACGTAGGAAACTCCTGTCAAACCCTTTTCAGGTAATAGTCCGCTTAGTCTTCAGTAGACAACCATCTAGTGTGACGTACGTACTCCCGTCAACTCCCTTCCACCCTTTGGGTTAACTTAAGAAAGTATGTTACGACCCCTTTTAATATGTTTTTGAGAAACTACGGTTGATACTTTCATTTGGATCGTCTATGTCTGTATTAGGTCTTACTCAACCTACACAGAAATACGTTGACTTTTGTTCACTCTATACAGAAGAACCGGTTGACGATACGAAGACGACAGTAGAATTAATGAGTTCGCCATAAAACACAATGCAGATGACGTGTCACAAATAAAATACTGAAGATCAAGACAAGACTTCCAGTCAGGAAAGGAAAGTGTGTCCTTAAACACTTGTAGATTCATATAATCCAGAATGTGAATGTATTACAAACAAATCTTCGACTTCTTACGATTGTGAGAAGTTTTAGAGATAAGAAATTATTTTATGTATCTACGTAAACTGCTAGTTTTTGACAATCTCACCACCTTTAAGTTGAACTTGATGTCTGTCACCGAGGAGACATTGACGTAACAAGGGGTCCACAGGTCAGAATGGACGAGTGGACAGGAACAAATCAGGGATTGTATGTATAGAGTACCCTTGTGCACTATAAAGTGGACGGATACCCACTCCACTATGAAGACGGAAGTCTGAGGACGACATTACCAAAATTAGATACAAGAGAATATATAAGATTCTAACTACCGAGAAAGTTCCCTCTCCTAGTTTATAGTAGGAGTTAAGACAGTTACAAATTGATACGACGACGACGACGACGACGACGATTCAGTGAAGTCAGCACAGACTGAGACATGCTGAGGTCTCTACCGTCGGGTGGTCCGAGACGACAGGGACCCTAAGAGGTCCGTTCTTGTGACCTCACCCAACGGTAAAGGAAGAGGTAATTGATACGATCAATAGATATATAAGTGAATCCCAAACACTGAAGACTTGTACCGTAATTCTTAGGGAATACCCAACGTACCGAAGGTACCCATCAAGAAGGATCATCTCCGGGGATCATCGTCAACTGACAAACGGAATGTCTAAAAAAACGTTTTTCCATACATCGGGGTGACTAGTCGACGAGGACCAAGACTGGAAAATGTCCTGGAAACGATTTCACTTTTCAAAATCAGCGTGTCAACACAAGCTGAGAAACACTGGGGTACCTGACATCGGGTGGTCCAAGGAGGCAGATACCTTAAGAGGTCTGTCCGTACGACCTTACCCGGTGGTAAGTCATGTGAAGATTGTATATACTTATAATTATAATAAACTTATACAAAAGTACGAATATGGCACTTTCTCTTTTCCTCACTTTTCTTGAGAACTCTTCGTCATAAAAAGGAACGTCAAAGAGAACAAACGACAAGTATAATTAAGAACAATTGATTATCAGAGGTAGAACATACATCTATAGTTGTGTCTCTTGGACCTTTTGTAAGACCCGTAAAGAACGTGACTACGAGTACCTTCGTTTCAGAGAAACGTCTATTTTTTATCTGTGTGTGTTGTAATTTCCTCTTCTAAGATACTGATCGCAATCTTTTCCTTCGGATGTCATTCAGTAAATTTTCGAATATACCTTAAATCTTTCTACCGTTACTGCTGGGACATACGTTCTGTCCTTTTTTCTGTGTCGACACATATTGCCTGAAAACCTGAGTCTCCCTCTCCCTCTCCCACCCTACTAAACCCTCTCACCGTAAGATTGTACATATGATAATACATTCTTAACTTAGCGGTCAGATACAGACTGCGTCCTATGTCGTACGAACCCCGACCACGTACCCCTACTGGGTGTCTCTACAATACCCCTCCCTCCACCCTCCCCCCAAGTACAAACCCTTGTGTACAGTCTTAATTTCTAAAATTTTAATTTTTTTATTTTTTGTTTGTTTTTTTTTCGAACTTATCCGTCAAACGAGAGGACAGTGATTGTAGAAAAAGTAACAATCCTTTGTTGTTTCCACCAATGTAAGGGTGTCCCCACACCACCGTAGGACCTCCCTATACTCCTGGTATTTAAACACAGGTACCTTACAAAATAGGTTATTAGAGATTTATGATCAATAATTTTACCTTGATACGGGTGGACTGTAAGACTAAATATCCAGAGAAAATGTGTAACTACCAAAAGAGGCTAAACACAAAGACCTCCATATCTAACGGTTCACCTATTTCGGTAACTAATCTTGACGTGGGGATTCCGTCGACAGTCACCTTAGTCGTTCAGTATTCTTATTTTACGTAATCAATATTAGGGACTCGTCAGAAAGTGTAAGAACTCCTAAATTTTCAAAGTAATAAAAAGTCACAATAGTTCCCAAGTTAAGAAAAAATTCTAGTGTGATCAATCCACGAAAAACAACATGTGTTTTTGGGTGTTTTGTTTTTTGTTTGGTGTGACTTAATAAATTTTCGAGAACATCTTTTGGGTCATTTGTACTTGAAACGGTATCACTCTAATATCACAAACAAAAGTGAGTAAAGTATTAAGTTAATATTAAATATAATAATTAGTTTACTTTGGAACGATCAGTGAAACAAAGACTCCCGGAGACGAGGAAACTATATTTTACTCCAATTTGATTTACTAATAACTCCACGACCACCGAGTCTACCAGTTTGCAGACGGGTGTTACACCCTCTGGACCCAAGCTAGGGACCCAACCCTTTTAGGGGACCTCTTCCTTTACCGTTGGGTGACGTCATGAGAATGGATCTTTTAAGGTACATACCTCTTCAGACCACCCGATGTCAGGTATCCCAACGTTTCACAACCTGTACTGACTCGCTGAAGTGAAAGATCGAGACTTTATGAACTAAGCCACTATAATTGAATTTAGAGTATTTTTTGAACAAGTGTCTAGCGTTTTCACTAGAGTGTCCATGTTTACGGTTTGAAAAAAAAAAAAAGTAAGTTCTTAGTTTTGACATCCTGGACTTAACGTAACCTCTTGTAAATAATAAACAAGTTTGTCTATGTCTAATGTTTTGTTGTCTCCCCCGTTGTGAATGAACCTTCGGAACGTAGACTCTTAGATCTGAAAATTAAATACTCTCTTCATTACTAAAAAAAACTTCTTTATGATTGTTATTAGTCAATAAACAAATTTTACGGACTCTGTTACGACCGTAAGTCATTCACATTTAATATTGTATTTTTGATCACAAAACAAATAGAGAAGTTGATTTCCAGTGACCTATTAATCGTATAGTTTTGGTTTTAGGAGAATAACCTTATAATTAGTTACACTATATTTGTAGTACTCAACAGTATATTTACACCGAAACTAATGGATATACGAGTAAAGAAGACTCAGACATGATTTAATTGTCGAAAGTCTTGTCACCGAAACCTACTTCATATCAGATATTTTTTCAGTTAATTTTATCAGACTTCTACAATATTAAAATCGTGGAAAGATATTAAGACAAGAATAGTTTCCTTGGGTTTACTACTTATAAACTTGTGTAAATATCCGAACCAAGAGGTACTTATATGAGTATCATTTATAGATTGAAAATGAGAAAAGTGGGTTAAAGTGTTAAAATACACCTACTTTCACATTTGACAAGTACTCATGAGAGTAAAACAAGGGACCTAAACTTTAGTAAGGGTCTGACGAAAAAGTTTATTAGTAATGATCTTGGAATTCTCCGGAATTCACTCATAGTGTGGGAGTCCCGGTCAATGGCACTTTAAGATCAGAGAAGTTAGTTGTCTCTTTTAAAGGAGAATGGACATTTAAGTGACTAAAGGACATGTCTAAAATAAAAATCATTTTCTATGGATACGTGAATGTTCGTTCCATAATCGGAATAATCAGAAATCGTAAACGAAATACTAGTCGTTGGGGTCACTCAGAATAAAGTAAATATGGTCGAAGACAGTGTCATAAAACTTAAGTTTGTATCTAGAATTGGATAATAAAAATTTTTTATATTTTTCCCTTCGACGATTTAAATTGTCCCTAAAATGTCAAATAAAATAACGAGTTTTCCTCTACTTAAAAGAGGTCAAAATCTAAGATGACCAATATTAAACTTCATTAACGATTACGTCCTCTCCGAATTGTCGATGTTGTTACATTCAAGTCGTGTCTGAATTCACTGAAAAATTTATCCTTTTTAAAGTCTTAATTTTTTTTACGATTATATATTCATAGATCATCTAGTTGTTTGGTTGGTTGGTTTTCCGTGGTTGTCTAAAATCTGTTGTATTGTCCTGAAATGTTTGACCTTTGTATTAGAAGATTTGTGATGTTCTGACTTACACAAGACCAGTCTACTGTCTAAAAGAAGGGAGTGAGAATGAAAATATAATTAAAAAAAAAAAAAAACAGACTTTGGTCTTTTCGTTACCTAAATTATTCCCTTTCAGATCGTATCCCCAGTTCATCTGGTTTTCACTGTTTGTTGAAGTTCTGGACTTCACCTCGGACCATGTCAGAGACGGGAGGAGTGAGAAGTCCAGATCTTTCGTAGATGGGATACGGGGTCGCGTCACTTCTGATACGCCGATGATCTTCCCACATAAATCTTATCCGGGAGACCCGTCTCCGGACACGAGAAGTTCCTAAAACGAAAGAAAACGAGACCACCATTGACTAAAGTGGTCCCGTCAACAATATGTTACATACCGTTCCTCACCCTCACTCATTTACTTACACACACACACACACACACACACACACACACACACACACACATCGAAAATTATTTATCGTGTATTTTTTCGTTTTCGTATCGACAAACGTCTAGGATCCATCCCACCCTAGTCAAAGAATGATTTTTCGGTGTAAAGATTGGTCGTGTTATATCGGAGGAGAGGTACTTTTACATAAAGTCTAGGTGGGTCCTTCTCGAAGATCAGAAACTCGAGAATGTGGTACTGTCAGTGATTGGTGAAACTTATACATTTAGGTGAATAAAAAGTGGGATACTCTTTCTCTACACCCTTCTTTGTAATTATAAATTCTCGTGTATAAAACCTTAGTTAATTTGTGCTCCAATTTAAGGTCGAAGTAGTGACGAATGATTTATTGAAGTCTGTTCTACATTCGTAGAGATTTAGAGTCGTAGGAGTAGACATTTAACCCCGTTGACTCTATTTACTGTCTTTCTACGAATCGTCTAACAAGTCCCGAATAATTCTGGAGTTTTATGAAAGCGAGAATAATTATATAAGTTTATAATTATTCTACATGTCTACTCCCCTTTCGATCTTTTACACGTACGACGACGACGACGACGACTCAGCGAAATCAGCACAGACTGAGACACGTTGGGGTATCTGTCGTCGGGTGGTCCGAGGGGGTAGGGACCCTAAGAGATCCGTTTTTATGACCTCACCCAACGGTAACGGAAGAGGTTACGTACTTTCACTTTTCAGTTTCACTTCAGTGAGTCAGCACAGGTTGAGAAGCGCTGGGGTACCTGACGTCGGATGGTTCGAGGAGGCAGGTACCCTAAAAGGTCCGTTCTCATGACCTCACCCCACGGTAACGGAAGAGGTCTTTTACACGCATTCGCGTGTATTAACTGGTCGTCACTTTGATCCTAAACTTTGTCACAGACACATAGAAAAAAGTTGGGGATATGACCTGGTGAGATATTGTGTTGAATATAAGTGACCGTATTACTTATATCATTATATTCTTGACTTTATATATATTATTAAATGATGAGATTTTGGGGGATGAAATAAAAAAAAGATCAGTGACGTCAGTTAAAATAAAAAATTAATTAAAAATTTTTTATTCAAATAAATAAAATTAACCTCCAATTAATGAAATGTTATGACCAAAACGGTGTGTAGTTGTACTTAGGCGGTGTCCATTTGTGACACCTCAAGGGGTAGGACTTGGGAGGAGGGAGGAGGGAGGGGCATGGTAGGGAGACCCAACAGAGTCACGTGATCGGGGTTCGTAGGTCATAGTACGTAGCTTGGACCTGACCGCTAAGCAAAGTATCTACTATAATATGTACAAAGTTACGGTAAGAGGGTTTAGTAGGGTGGGAGCGGGAGAGGGTGTCTCAGGTTTTCTGACAAGATATGAAGACACAGAGAAAACGACAGAACGTATGTCCCAATAGTAATGGTAGAAAGATTTAAGGTATATATACGCAATCATATGACATAACCACAAAAAGAAAGACCGAACGAAGTAAGACATATTATTCAAGGTCAAAGTAGGTGGAGTAATCTTGACTAAGTTTACATGAGAAAAATTACCGACACATTATGAGGAACACATATACATAGTGTCGAAAGAATAGGTAAGTAGACGACTACCTGTAGATCCAACGAAGGTACAGGACCGATGATATTTGTCACGACGCTACTTGTGACGTCATATGTACAGAGAAAGTTAAGACCAAAGGAACCACACATACGGGTCTTCACCCTAACGACCCAGTATTCCGTCAAGATAAACGCTAAAAAATTCCTTAGAGGTGTGACAAGAGGTATCACCGACATGATCAAACGTAAGGGTGGTTGTCACATCCTCCCAAGGGAAAAGAGGTGTGGGAGAGGTCGTAAATAACGAACATCTGAAAACCTATCGTTGGTAAGACTGACCGTACTTTACCATGGAGTAACACCAGAACTAAACGTAAAAAGACTATTTCTCACTACAACTCGTAGAAAAGTACACAAACAATCGGTAGACATATAAAAGAAACCTCTCTACAGATAAATCAAGAAACCGGGTAAAAAACTAACCCAGTAAATAAAAAGACCTTAACTCGACGTACTCAATGAACATATAAAAACTCTAATCAACAGTCAACGAAGTAAACGATAGTAAAAGAGGGTAAGACTTCCGACAGAAAAGTGGAACGAATATCAAAGGAAACAACACGTCTTCGAAAATTAAAATTAATCTAGGGTAAACAAATAAAAACGAAAATATTCGACACCATGTATATGTGTTACCTCATAATGAGTCGGTAATTTTTCTTATGTAAACTTAGTCAAGATTACTCCACCTACTTTGAACTAGACTAATATGTCTCACTTCATTCGGTCTTTCTTTTTGTGGTTATGTCATATGATTGTGTATATGTACCTTAAATTTTTCTACCATTGCTATTGGGACATACGCTCTGTCGTTTTCTCTGTGTCTACATATCTTGACTGAAAACCTGAGACACCCTCTCCCTGTCCCACCCTACGAAACCCTCTTACCGTAACTTTGCACACATTATAGTACATTCTTTACTTAACGGTCAGATCCAAGCTACGTCCTATGTCCTACGAACCGCGACCACGTGACCCTACTGGGTCTCTCTACCATACCCCTCCCTCCACCCTCCCCCCAAGTCCTATCCCTTGAGGACATGTGGGCACCGTCTAAGTACAACTACATACCGTTTTGGTTATGTCGTAACATTTCATTTTGTTTCATTTTAATTTTTTTTTTAC
Source organism: Capra ibex (assembly GCA_006410555.1). NCBI lineage: Eukaryota > Metazoa > Chordata > Mammalia > Artiodactyla > Bovidae > Capra > Capra ibex. The sequence continues at coordinate 52,082,810 of SJYO01016970.1, read as the reverse complement.
AGGAACCCTCGACAGACGATTCTCCGAGACTTACCTCGACTTGTGCGACGAAACCTAAGAACATCGGAGATGTTACCAGAACTCGGACAAAGTGGAGTAGGAGTGAGATACCTCTTTAGGATATTAAAGACCACCGTTAAAATATGGATAGTTAGGTGACTGTTTTTCTGGTACCGTCCCGAAGTGGTCGTCCTGTACAAAAATTCAAAGGTTATCAACAAAAAAAAAAAGTTTACAATATAAATGTCAAGGGAACTTTAAAAATCAATGAATAGAAGGGGGTAGGGAGGGAGGTCGTGGGTGTCTTGTAGACACCGTTTTGTTTTGTTTTTGACTAGGGTCGTATAACACTAAAGGAGATGATCTATTTATTAAAGAACAAAAAGGAGGAAGTGACTCCCTATCCTGTTCTCTATTAGAGAGACTAAGTATGACCTTCCTCCCTTTAAAGGAAACTACTAAGTCTAAATTTGTCCAGACATGTACAAACCAAAACAAACCTCTAGTCATAAATTAAATCTTTACGGAACTCTCAACTCTAAATATTATAGAAAGTCCGATTATTATATCCCTAGAACATACTGAACCCTTTCCGTCAATGGTATAGAGAGAAGTCAAGTAGACCACGTACTTTTCGATAAAGTAAACGTAATTTTCGATTTTTTAAAGGCCTGGCGTTTTCGGACGTTCCATATCCTCCTGTAGTCGACGGACTTCGAAATATTGGAGTTCACATCAACCCCCTCCTGTTTTTTCGTCGCTCTACTCAGAAAGAAAGGAAAATACCTCCTTCCCCCGAATCCAAGACTGAACCGTCTCGTCTAAGTAAATCTTTTTCTTCCGAGGGAGCCAAATTTAAGGTCAAAGATTTAGAGAAACCCCTCTACTTCCGAGAAGAACACACGGAAAGTGTTAGTTTGTCAACCAATATCGGAGCGGGGAGGTACCGAAACTTTAGGAGAGGATAAGTGTACCAGTGTTGATCTGTCGGGACCCCGTCCCTACCGTCAACGAAGGACCCGAGACGTGACCGACCCAAGGTGGCCCGCCTTCCCGAAGGTCGTAATCCGTCCCGACGGGAACCTAACTGTTTACGGGTGATGAACCGCCTTGTTGTCGGGGTGCGTTGGAGGGACAGGGGTTTATCGGAAAACGATGTAATTAACGTAATAACTCCGTAATTTTTTAATTCACCGGAAAAATAAGGTTCCGTTGGTAAACTTCTTCTTTTATAAGAAACATTGATAAAATGAAATGTCAATACCAGAGAGACTCATTACTGTTCGTATAGATCGTACACACATCTCAATACGAGATATCAAAATCACGTAGTAAACGATCTTTTCTCACGTTGTTCTAATAAAACAGGTTTTCAGAATTATCCTTCTCCGATCAAGTAAAGATTACCTTAGTCAGTAGTTATGAATCAAGGGGTTTGTGACCACTGGAAACCTGTTTCCCTACGAAATTTTTTCAATATTTAAACTGAACAACGAATTTGTTTTTTGTTGAATGTGCTGAGGGAGTAAAGGTGTTTCTCAATTATTTGTCGGCGACTTAATTAAACGGGACAGGTTGATTGTCGACGTCAGTCTCGGGGTGCAAGTGTTACGTCTCTCTGTGTACTAAAACTGATCCTACGGACGTGGACGAGTGGAAGGGTCGGACATACCTCACGTAGGTGAACGAGAACTGTTTACTGAGGTGGGACGATTGAGTACTCCGGAACCCAAATCCGACGTCGATAGGCCCTTTAAGGGTGGGGGGCACGCGTCTAAAGTGTCCGTCTCTCCTGTTACGGAACACACACACACACTAGAGACTGTCCGTCCTGTCTACATGTTTACCGACCCTGTCGGTCCGTCTGACTCTAGAACCTACGACTCCTCCGGGTCGACCCACCCTCCTCTCGTCCCCGTGACTGGACCTTCTACTCGTGAAACTTCACCAACGCGGCCTCCTCGACCCGCACCAACAAAAGGTCTGCGAAGTGGACGCGCGAGACGAAGAGGTACGCGAGGAACTGACGTGCGCACACGCGCGATTGGAACGCGCTGAAGAGGTCGTCGAACGAGTGGCACAACGACCACCTCCGGACCATGAACCTCTCGAACCACTCCAGCAAGACCTATGGGAAGTGGCTCGGGAGGTCCGACTAGACGGCGACGAGGTAGAATACGACCAAGAGGACGTGCCTCAGATCGTACAAGTGGTCAAACAGGTCCTCGCACTCGTGGCACTGTCGCAAGTGGACGCTCAACAGGGCCTACCGAAGGAGGCCCGAGGGGTCTACGTCCGACCCCGAGCCGCACCTCCTGCCGTGACCTGACCTCGACCGGCCGAAGAGGCCGGCGTACAACCCTGGACCCACGACCTTGAAAAGTCGAACATGTCGCAGGAGGGGGTACCGAGGACGTGTCCACCCGTGAAAGGAGACCGGGGCCACTCTTCCTGACCACCACTCTTCCTGGTCGAGCGGGAGCCCAAACTCGAGCCTCGTGGCGAGAGATCCTGACCGTCTCCAAGTCTGTCAGTTGTTGACCGATGTGACTACTCCCCTTGGCGTAAGGTCGACGAGAATTTTCTGGATGAGGTGGGTCACCCTCCGCTTCCTATGTCTTGACTCTTGGTGAGTCCCAAGTCTCCGTACATGTGTCGAAGGATTAGCGCAAGAGGAACCGTGTCCCGTGAAAGGACGTCCAAATCGAAAAGAAAGGACACGGAGAAGGAAAAATTCTTATTCAAGTTACAGTATAAAGTGAGGACTGAAGTAGATCTCCGCCTCTTTTTGTACGATTAAACCGGGTCCCGGTGTCGGAGGTTAACCGATTTCGATCATTTGAAAAGAGACCGTCGATACGATGCATACGACGTCTCACGGACAAAACAAAAAAAAAAAAAAGGACCTATGTTCAATAACATTACCTTTCATAACAAACGGAAACGGGACCTTGTCTGACTACCCGAAGTCTTACGGACCACAAGTGCCTTTCTCCGGTTTAAATTTCCCATGAACGTCAGTTCGGGCATCACAACCAAAAATTAAAAGTTTCCCTATCTTCATTGACTAATTCTGTTCTTGTCGGGTCAAGAAGGAGAACGTTAACCTCTACGTTCTATTTTACTTTCTCTGACTTTAAGTCCCTACAATTTTGTAGGTTAGGACAATACCCGTCAATAGTACATTATATCTACCCTTGAAAAACTTATTGATGAAATTTGTCAAAGAATACTCTTCATTTTAACTTTGTCCTTTTCGGTTTATTTTTTTCCACACCAGACAAATTCTTGGATGGTACGACTAAATAACAGTGATTAAGACTTAGTCCCACCTCTCCAAAAGAGTTTACGGATGGAGACGTTCCGTAAATAACTATGTACGGGTCTTCATGCTGAGAGTCCGTCGAACTCAACCTCAAAGACTTCATGAAGATTACAAACTGTAAAGGTTTAAGGACGAGTCACTTCACCGTGTGGACAAGACTTTTCAGTGGGACGAGTCGACTCGGGAACCCTGTACCCCGAATAAAGGACTTTGCTGAAATGTACGAACTTAACCAAAATTTACATAGGACGGAAACTTTCTCGAAATCGTCTTTCAAACATTATCCGGAAGATACTTGTCAAAACTCTTGTTTACGGTCGACTAAACCCCCGTCCCTAACTATTACCTATTTCACAGTAAGAAGTCACCGTCGTAGATGTACACTCGGTCAGTCAGTCACCCAGTAAGTAACAGTGTAAATAACTTGTGCACTCAGGTGTGATAGACGAGTCAAGAAACGAACCACTTGACAGATCTCCTATGGTTCACCAGATTCTGGGACAGGAGTCACGTATACGGACGATTCATCCCTCTACTTAGTTTCTAAATGTCTCCGGGGGTTAAAAGAAGTCTATTAACCATGGGGGGTTTGGGTGAATTTAGCTTAGAAAATTTTTATCCCTCCTTTTTTCATTTTTGTAAACCAACTCTGTAATAGAAATTTTTTACATTCTTTTAATAATTTTAACTAAATGGAATGTAAATTGTTTTAAATCAACCAGCCACTACACAATTTATAATCTTGTTTTCGACTTAGTTCACAACTAAAACTCTTCGTATTAAAAGATTGTTTTAATATACCATAGTACTGTGTTATAGGAAAAATGTAAACTGAAGACACCCGTTTAGTATTTCTCCCAGTAATAACGTTTTTATAAACTCCCGAAGTAGTTAAAAGGTTCTCGGAGAGAACTTAAAACTGTAAGATTAGTAAGGGAAAACTCCGTCAATGACACGGTAGTAGACATACTTAAAAAAAGAAGATGTTTACAATTGATAAGGTCGACGACTAAGAGTAAAGGGTCTTCTCAACGGGTGTTAAGTTCCCGAAGAGATTACAATGGAAGTAGTTGAAGTACTAAAGAATTGTACAAAACTTTCTAGACGTTAAAGTACGATATTAGTGAAACGGGACTAAAACGGAACTAAACGTGACTAAAACGGAACGTAACAACCTCGGACATATTAGTCAATCTACTTATCTCTGTAATTTCTGTACCTTACTCTACCCTTTGCCTCTCTCCGATCGACAATTTGTCCTTTTTTCCAAACGTCCACCGAATAAATAAAAAAGTTTTAATTAAAACTTATTGCGTTCATTGTCAACAGATAACGACACCTTCTTTGGTCGGACTTTAAGTCACCGACTTTTGTCGGTAGTACACAAAAGAAATGAGTACTAAGACCCTAACCGCTCCGTCCCGAGTCTACCTTACCCAATAGAGATAATCTGTATAAGTGGATCCGTAGACTCTACCAGAGTCAGAGTACAGACCGAGGAATTGACTCTACTTACCTTAAGACCCCAAAGAGACAGAAGATAGGAATTCGGAGGTCCCTGAGAGGGAGACTAGAGAGATCATCTCTTCGTCCAAGGGTTTGTCACCTTCGTTTTAGACGTCCTAGAGAATTTCGATCCGAGACCTTGAGACAGGGGAACAGTGAAAGAAGTGTAAAACAACCAGTCTCGTCCAGTCAGTCAAAGTTCCCCTGTCCTTTATCCGAAGTAAAGAAATCCCCTCCTCGTCGGTTCAGGGTACTATGTCCAACTCCTCGTACCGATTCTGACAACATCGGTAGAAACCTCTGTCAGACGGAGTCGTACTTATATGAAAAAGAAAGTTTTTTGATAATGTCTATTTTGGTTTCCGGGATAATCAGTGGTAAAAACAAAGGAAAGGAAAACGGAAAACAGTCTCTATTAGTAAAAATACGTAAACCTCACTTACTAACCTCTAATATCCACTAGCTAAGACATCACCCGAAGAGTCCGTAGAGTCACCATTTCTTAGGTGGACGGTTCGTCTATACCTAAACTAGGGACCCAGTACTTCTAGGGGACCTCTTTCCTTTACCGTTGTATGAGGCCATAAGAACGGACCCTTTAGGTACCTGTTCTTCGGACCTCCCGATGTCAGGAACCCCAGTGTTTCTTAGTCTGTGTCAAACCACTCATTTTGTTGTTGTTGTCTAAGTAATCACTGACCAAAGTACAATACTACATTAAACGACACAACGGGTTGGCATATTAGTGTCCTAGGTACTCCCCGACAAATTATTATATTACCCTTGGACAGGACATGTTCTATCGTATACTGATTCATTATCACACACTGTATTTAAGATTCCCGTAACTCTCAAATATGTTCTTCTTTCGTTTACGTTATTTCCTTTCGTGACGACCACTCAATCTTAAACTCCTTTGGGACTCATCTATGTCAGTGAAAGTTGGACTAGAATTCGGGATAAAGACAGACTCTCTCTAATCACTTTAACTCGTTAGTTGAGAATTCTCTTTAAAAACTTTACAATTTAGATGAATGACGTATGACAGTACAAGGAATTTTTAATCCATTACCTCAATCTGTACTATTGTTATCGTCTATCCTCCGAGAATCTTCAAAAACTTGTACACTTTCATACACAAATTCTTCTTAATCATGTCGTTATTTTACATCGTTCCCCAACGAACCAAACATTACCAACAACTTACCCTTCATTCACGACCCACAACCTCGGCGTTTACACTCATTGTATATAAACATCGGGAAATTTTCGAGGGTGAAAGGACCCTCTAGATTCGTCCATCTGTTTACGACCATATCTATATATCTACACCACAACCTTACCCCATTGTACTCCCAAAATCAGTACCGTCCGCTCTCAATTCCCAGACTTAAGAGATTGACTGAAGGTCGACACATGACAATAGAATTTATAGATTCAGTAAATTAGTGTCTTCAGTGAGGTTCCTTTACAAAATAATAACCGATTCCGTAGGTAGAGGTACACCAAAGGAGAAGTAAAGACAACTACAAATCAACGAGTCAGTACAGGTCGAGAAACACCGGTGTACCTGACATCAGGCAGTACGAGGAGACAGGTATCCTAATAGGGTCCGTTCTTATGACCACACCTAACGGTAAAGGAAGGTTCTCCTAGACGGACTGTGTCCCTAACTTGTACATAGAGAACATTCAGGGGAACGTCCTCCTCAGAAACGACGACTCTGTGGTCCCTTCGGGGACAACGTCTAGTAATCATTAGGGATTCAGAACCAATTGGGAATCATATTAAAAATTTGGTCTCCGTCTCCGTCTCCGTCTAGTCACAGGAGGAACCAACCAGAAAAGGTAAATTTGGGTACACCCTTGGGACTATAAGAACTAGAAGGATAACACAGTCGCTATCCTCCGGATCTTATTACACGGGTGTCTTTTCTTTCAAGAAGATTAACCGATTTCTTAGTCTCTTCCGATTCGACCGGTAAGGTACATAGAAAAGAAACTCGGGAATCATAAGTTTTCGGAAAGTTTATTACCGAACGGAGAACTGATCCAGTATGCTCATGTATTTGGGATACTTTCTTTCTCTTTGTCGCATTGTGTAACTTAAAAAAAAAAAAAAATTCTTCATCCTCTCTTTCTCTCTCTCTCTTTATCTTTATCTCCTCCGTTTTCCTTTCATAGAAGACCCTCTTCCTCTTTAGAAAAATGTAAAAGTGAGAATTACTTTATAGAAAGATGGTGGATGGTATATTTACACTATAGAGGAAATGCAGGGATTGAAGACCGACAACTCCGTCAAGAGGTACTAAAAAGTATAATAAAGACTTACAGATAACTCGTCTTTGTGACTGTTAGAAAACAAGACCAGACGGAAAAGTTTTTAAAAACATATCACTCGTTGAAACTTTTCATCTCTATCATCGTCTCTTATCTCTTCCTCGTCTACCATCCCGATAAACTATAGGTCATACTATTACAAAAGGAGACCCCTTTCCAATCCGTCCAACAAACGGTGAAGAATATATCTTTCGAACTTCAAAGGATTTGAACCCCGAGGAGTATCCACTACGTCTAGACATCACACGTCGTGGATGGATATGGGTGAAGACACAGTGAGGGTACACTGGACCCCCCTCCGTTTCCCTTGATTATACTTGTACTTCAAATACAAGGACGACATCGTACTCATCATCAGAAGCAGAGATTCGGGCCTCAGAGACTTGAAGACGGTACTTTTGACACCGTCCAAATTGTACAAACAAACGTTCATACCAATTTTTCAGACTAGTAAGTATCAAGAACTGTGACCAGTCAAAAAGTAGATTGGTATTGTAGAACATACTTACTTCAATTCTCTTACTCCAACTCTTATACCTTCGAACAAATTACTGTGACCTTGGTCTTTCGACCGATTGAGTCCTCGGAGCTTACCGTAAACGTAAACTGACACAACGGACTCTCTACACAGATTTCTACTAAAGATCAGCATTAGAACAGAACCGTGTTGTCCCTAAAGACTACGGTCCCGTATGAATGTCGGAAACTTAGTTCTCTCTTTCCGTGGATGTGTGATCGTTTCATCTATATGACCTTAGAAACACCAATATCCAAAATAAAACCTTCGACCCCTTCTAAGGATAGTTCTCTTTGTCCAAAACCACTCACAGTACCTATAAAGGACGGATCTTTGGGTCACCGAGTTACCACTTTTTAGACGGACATCACGTCTTCTGTATCCAAGTTAGGGACCCAGCTCTACTAGGGGACCTCTTCCTTTACTGTTAGGTGGGGTCATGAGAACGGACCTTTTGGGGTACTTGTCTCCTCGGTCCGCCCGATGTCAGGTGTCCCAACGTGTCTCAGTCTGTGATGACTTCGTTAGACGAATCACCTAAGGGGGAATCGTCTAATCTTCACGTCAGATTAAGGATGAAGGAATATGTCATAGACCTTATCGGAATCACCGAACGAACTGGTTTATCTCACTCAGTTTCATCACGAGACCATGAAAACTTTAGTCCTTTGTACTTCCAAACATTAGAATAGGACCCAAAGAACCCTATGATCGAATTATATTTTTTTAGACTGATATAACTTGGAAGGTACGATACTTCCTCGGATTCCATCGAGAGAGAGGTATACCTCTCCTATACTCCTCTTTTTTTTATATACTCCATCAACAGAGTTCATAGAAATTGATGAAGGAAAGGAGAGGGGACGGGTCCACTACGACGTCAACCACACCTCGTCTCTACTCGACACACGACAGATGTAGACACTGGGCGTTTCGACATACGGATAATTAAAAACAAAATACAGTGATTCGAAATGTCACCAATGTGTTATTATCTATTGACACACGTACATCAAACGTTACTTTTACGTTAAGTAATTCTTAATAATAATTGTCACATTCAAACAAGTGTCTTGAGGACATAGACTATAAAAATATACAGGACGATAGGGGTCTTCAATTGAGGACTTTATTATGATAACGACAACAAGTCAGTGAGTCAACACAGACTGAGAAACACTGGGGTACCTGATGTCGTACGGTCTGAAGGGACAGGAACTGGCAGAGGGTCTCAAACGAGTTTAAGTATAGGTAGTTCGGTCACTACGGTAGGTTAGTAGAGTAAGAGACAGTAGGGGAAGAGGAAGACAGAAGTTAGAAAGGGTCGTAGTCCCAGAAAAGGTTACCCAGTCGAGAAGCGTAGTCCACCGGTTTATAACCTCTAAGTCGAAGTCGTAGGTAGGAAGGTTATTTATCAGTCGTGACTAAAGGGAACTCTAACTGACCAAACTAGAGGAGCGACAGGTTCCCTGAGAGTTCTCCGAAGAGGTCGTGTAAGAGGTCAAGTTTCCGTAGTCAAGAAACCACGAATCGGAAAAAATAACAGGTCAAGAGTATAGACATGTACGGATTGGTATCGAAACTGATATACCTGGAAAATCCGTTTCATTTTATATGATATGTTGTTTTATTCCTAAAAAATTATTAATAAAAATGGAACACCACCACCAATATCAGCGATTCAACATAGGTTGAGAAAACACTGAAGTACCTGACGTCGGACGGTCCGAGGAGACAGGTACCCTAAGAGGTCCGTTCTTATGACCTTACCCAACGGTAAAGGAAGAGGTCCCCTAGAAGGACTAGGTCCCTAGTTTGGACTCAGAGGATATAATCTCCGACTAAGAAATGGTGACTTGGTGGTCCCTTCGGAGAATTCTTTTGGATTAGAGACTCGAAGTATGGTTTCCACTACTCTATTTTCGTATAATGATTTTATTTACTATACCGTCTTTCCTTCCTCGACTTTCTAATAGACTAGTGTAGGTGAAGTGAGATGTGACTAGGACGTCACCGACGTCTACTTTCACTCCCATGTCAAACTTCTTCAGAACTTCCAGGACGGAAAAGAAATAAGAAACCCACTCCGTTGTCTCTCTTTGACTCACAAGTGAAAGGGATCTTTCTAATTACTACCTTTTCGTAAGCTAGTGTATTAGGATTAGAGACGGTTGGTCAAGAAATATATTGGGGAATTACTACAGTCACACTTTATGTCGTTGTATATGCCTTTGGGATTCATTTACTCACTACCTCGTTTCTATTACATATCGTAACCGCATTCTCCATCTGAGACGAAGTGGAGGGTACACGATAATAAATTCCTTATGGTACTAAAAACCTTCAAGATTTCCCCGAATGTAAGAGTCCCGGAGGAGACGGAGAACCTGAGGGTAAAGGTACGACGAAATAAGGACGGATCAACACTTGGGGTAGGGGACGAAATTCACCCAGTCTCAGGTGAGTGTGTTTCGTGGGTGCTCACATCTCTCATAATTACTTTGAAATCCCAGAATACTTCTAAAGACTGCAGAATGACCATGGAGAGAAGAGTCAAACAAAAAAAGAGGGACGAAGGTGAAGGATAAAGGACTCCCCTTTAAAGTGAGTTTATGACCGAAAGTGCAAAACAGAAGATGGAGTTCCTCTATAAAATAATAGTACTTTCTGTTAAAAGATGAAAGGATTCTTCTTAAGACCACGGTCAATTCTATTGATTTAAGAAGGGGTAGAACAAAATAACAGTTCTAGTTTCCTTCCCTCTGTTGTAACAAGTAAGTAGTAGGTAGGGAAGTATGTCGTTTGTAATGACTCGTTGTTCGTCCACGACCCTTGTCGTCACTTGTGTTCTGTCTCAGGGACAAGGCGAGAATACGAACTTTCCCACCCCCACCTCTGGCTACTATTTATTTTTATTTTACATCACAATCTGTCACTATTCATGATACTCGTGTTTATTTTGTCTCATTCTTGGGTCTCTCACTACTTCCACGATGCAATCTATCCCGTCAGTTCCTTCAGGAGGAGTTTTGTCCCTGTAAATTCGTGTCTATACAACGTCCTTAGGTCCACTCTCCTGTCTTGAAGAAGACAGTATTTATCACATAAAATGTCACTACCTCAAAATCCTCCCGTGTACGGGTTGTTCGACTTCGATATGAAGGGTCGAAGAGAAACTTCGTCCACACCTGTGGAATGGTTCAAAACAATTACACACATTCATCTTCACCAGACCCGGTGAAGGTGTCCGACGGGAAGCTTTTTAATCCACTCACGAGGTGACTGGGGATGGAGAGAAAGGAGGTATAACAAAAGGATTCTCTACCATTTTTGGCTGAACCTACGTCTTTACCTTTGGTGACTTAACGTCTAACTTTTACCGTCGAGAAGGACGAGAAAGTGAGAACGAGGGAGTATCGAAAGGAAAAGAGGTGGGAAGGGGGAGGGGGAAAGGAGAGAAACGGGGACGAGGGTCCTCAACCGAACGTTTGTTGTTCTTAATTCTCGGACCTGAGGGTTCGGTCTGAAGGATCCAAATTTATCGTCGTTTCTACATACTGAAACCTGTTAATGAAAAGGTAAGATTCGGGGTCTAAGAATATTTTACTCCCATTATTATTAAGAATAACAACAATACTCCTAATTTACTCAATTATAAAAACTTTACGAACCTGGTCACGGATATTGTACCATTTGTCGTATACATACACAATTTATGTATTTAATTTATTTATTTTTGAGAATTATATTGGCAGATCGAAGAACCGAAACTTCTACACTAAATTAAAAAAAGTTTTTATACAAGTACAGAAAACACCGTCTACGGTATAAGTTTTAATTACGAAGACACGCAAAGAATGAACGAGTAAGGGTCTCGTGAGGTACCGTGTGGGTCTTCTTTACATACTCCCACAGAGTCGGAAGGGATGTCTATTTAATTATCCGATGAAGCTAAACGATGTACGAATCGTATTTCAATTCTGAGAATCTGTTGTGTCTTTCTTTTTACATTTAGTTCCAGAAACAAAATGTGTCCTCTTCGTTAATCTTTTGTTGTGCTCCGTTATGGATTACTCCGGACCTTCAACGGGGAATTCAGCGTCCTTTGGGGAATTGGAGGACTATTGGAATGGAAACGAAAAGAGTAATGTCTCGGGATTTTGTTTGTCCTTGGGTCCGTTTCTCTAAATTTACTCTTCTCATTGAATCATGATTACAAAAAGAATCTTATGTCACGAAAAGTACATACAACAGAGTTCTGTGACATTCTGGAACTTTTTGTCACGGACTTCTTTCATCCATCCCTAAGGCGACAAAAAAGCACCGGTACTACCATGACCCTTCCTGGAACCCGAGACCTTCCTGACACTCTACTCGTCTAATTGAACAGTGAGAGAAGGAAGGAGTCAGTCATCTGGAATAGGTCGGAACAGAGGTATAGGGGAGAGGAAGGGGTCGTGGGACCAGGACAGTAACTTAGAATTTAGAGGGAATACTTCCTTTAGATCTCTCAGGGAACTAATGGACAAAGTCTCAAATTATTCGGAATAAAAATGCATGAATTAAAACTGCGGACAGAACACTTAAAAAAGGAACTTCATCCTACTTCTTCGTAATCTTTCAATATGTCAAAATAGGAGGTAAAGTTCGTGTGTGTGTGTTTGTTTTTAGTTCCTGTTGTTTTTAAAGAATAGGACAGAATTTTCCTTCAATATAATTAAACTTTCGAAATTTCTTCCTTTAAGGTTTTAACAAAACCCTCGATTCAGACCATAAACAGTCCTTCAAGAAGAAGTGTCTATTAAATTTAGGAAGAACACCGTCATATTTCGGTAAAGGAGAGTAAGACAAGACAAAAAACTCAATTACTTGTAGGTGTATTACCTAAAGATATTTAATGGATAATTAGTAGAAAACCATTAAAGACATATAAGTACAATTTTAGATCCCAGGGACTAATTCAACTCCGATATAGATATCTCTTGGTGACTATATTTATAAGAAATAGTTTTTATAAAACCGTTTCGATGTACAGAATCGTTATTTCATAAAAACATCCGTTTATCACCACTATCGTTCTTCGTGAACGGACCACCAAATGTGAATCTCTCGTGAACTTGACAGAACTTAATAGAGACTTACGATTTTTACACACTAAGGTTTAAGGAGAGGGAGACCCGAGTGTAAACAACCGGAGTTTCTTGACAATAGAATCAACTTCGATACCGACACAAGGTTAACCTTTTTTATTTATTTGTGACTCACTCGGTCTTTAGGTCCATTATTCGTATCCACTGTTCTCGTCTCCCTCCTTCCCAAACCGACGAACAGGAGTACACGTGTTGACGAAATAATCTTGTACATACTCAGAGAGAAAGATTTTGTCAAATTCCGATAACGTATCTGTGTCGGTATTATGGTCCGGACTAATTACCGTTTGTACTACTTACATAATATTACGTTTTCCTTGAATTACAGAAGTCCGGAATGAAAGGAGTAAACATTTTGAACAGATGAACTAAAGATTACGGAAAACATCACTATTGTAAAATATTAAATTACTTGTGAAACTGTATAAAAACGTCTCATTAAAACAATCATAACAGAGTCTAAAACTTGAAATTTTTGTTGTGACTGTTCGTATGTCTGAGCACCCAGTCCTTGAAGATAGTCATTCCCCGGGTGTCGGTACGTGGGACAACGGTAAAGAAGGAAGATCCTACCCCTCCCCCGGTCCGACCAGGTCTCCAGACCGGAACACCGAACCTCGGGTCTAAGACCCAGGGTGAGGTAAGGAGTCGGGAACCCTACTTGACGTCAACCTCAGGTCTTCTGAGGGAGGAATGGGTACGGAGAAGAACCAAAACTGGAGGCTGGAGAGGGTCGTGAAGGTGGACGGGAGGGACGGGTCGAATGTGGAGTTTGGGTCGAGTATGACATGGAACTTGTCTCCCTCCCCCTCCGAGTACGAGAGGCAGTATCAAGTTTTTGGGTATATGGAGGGAGAGGAAGACAAGGAACATAAATTATTTTTGACTTCTTTTTTTTTGGTTGGGTTTTGTTGAGCCTCTTATTTGATACTTATCTTTGGACGATGGTTGTCTGTCGGTTGCGTCATAGGAAAGCAGTGATCTAGAGTAGAGACTAGTGTCAGGTCCACCACACTGTTTCACACCGTAAACTCACCAAACCTTCAGGCTTCCGGACTTCAATTAAAAGTCGAGACTATGATTGACCTACTTGTACTTGAATCCGTTTGAGACCCTCTACCACTCCCTGTCCCTCTGGACCACACGACGTCAGGCACCTCAGTGTTCCTAAACCTACACTGAATCGTTGAATCATTGTTGTTGTCGATTGATTACTGTAACTCGTAAGTTGAAACTCGGGAACCCTACTTGACGTTAACCCTAGGTCTTCCGAGTGAGGAACGGGTACTCAGAAGAACCAGAACTGGAGACTGGAGAGGATCGTGAACATGGACGAGAGGAACGGGTCGAATGTGGAGTTCGGGTCCAAAATGGAGCGATAGAAGGTACCTAAAGGAATACACATTACACTTTCCTACTAGATTAAGTTAAGTCATTTGGAGATAATTATCAACGTATGTAAATTCTGAGAATTTACCCTGTACTTACACCCTTAACCCCGTTTTATGTTTCTATTTCTACACCTCTTCGAGAGTGGTTTTACGTTCAGGTCCCCTTCTTTCTGCCCCGATTCGTAATATCATCTTTTTTTAATTCAAGATCCTCGTGTTTCCTCCGTAATACACTAAAACTCAAGAGTTCATACTCCTTTTGACTACGAGTGGATATCGACGTCTCGAAAAGTCCCTTTTCACATAAACCGGACGCAAAATCTGTGACAGTGATCACGTACTCAAGTAACGTTGTCGATGAATCTTGGTGGTCGATGATACCACTAATCCGTACAGGTAGAGAAGGACGATTAACGTGGGGAGACGTCCCACATTCTCTTTACTTTTGTACCCTTCCACCTCAAAAAGGTCAAGTCCCTAACTGGAAATTTTCTTAGTCCCGTCTCTCTCCTATTACTTCGGTCATCTTCTTTGACGACATTTATTGGGACTGTATTCTAACTTGATTAAATCAAATTTACCCTCCTTTGGGTTAGATTTAATCTCTTTTTATAAAAGACTTAATATCCAAAAAAAAAAATTTCTTTACGTTAACATAATAAAAGTTCATACACACCATTCGACTTGACTAAAGATCTTTTTATGAACATTCAAATTCACCATAACCTCAGAAGAAAATGACTGATCTGTTCAAGACTAAGTAAGTCTGATAGAAAACTTACGGATATTAAGTACACAATTGGACAAACTTTTTTGTACTGATTAACGTGGGAATTTGAAAAAAAGTACGACGAGGAAACAAATTACTGTTTGTCAAGTCTCTATTTGAACTTAGGATACATAAAGATCAAAAATTTTGAAATGTTTAATCATCCCAGATTCTTTTACAACAGAATAACCAAGAACAGGTGATCTATGCAACACTATAATAATGTTAGTCTAGATCTTGAAAATGGAGATTTTTCGACAGGTATTTTCCCTAGAGTGTCTCCCACCGGTCGACCAACGAAGTTCCGACAACAATACAGTACTGTATCACTTCCCGTACTGACCTCTCGAAGACCTTCGAGAAGCACTTGTGTCTTTGCAACTGTTGATGATTCTTCAACCTCTATTTTGTTTCATCATTCCTCTCAAGGAGTATTAGACGAGTTCGAGCCGACCACCACCAAATCAGTGATTCAGTACAGGCTGAGAACACTGGGGTACCTGACATCGGGTGGTCCGAAGAAGACAGATATGCTAAAAGGTCCGTTCTTAGGACCACACCCAACGGTAAAGGAAGAGGTCCCCTAGAAGGGTTGGGTCTCTAGTTTCGACCCAAAGGACGTGACATCCGTCTAAGAAATGGTGGACTCGATGGTCCCTTCGGGTTCGAACCGATCACCCATCCTTTCTTTCTCGATTCCTCTTCGTCTGTTCCGTTCTATTCGTAGGTCGTTCTCGATCGTAGGTCTGTTCTCGATTCTTCTTCGTCTCTACTGTCTCAACTTTTCGTAGGACTTTTCCCTTCACCAGACCTACGTCTCGTTCCTCGATGGTCCACCAAAACTTCTCATAAACTTTTACACCCTTTGTGGAACTCTTGAAGACCCCAGTCGAAACCTTTGATAGTCTCACGATAATTTTACCACCCTTAACAGTACTCGACTGGAAGGTGAGACAGGGGATCTCAGTGCACAAGATTTTATGGGTTAAGTATCAAGGTATTTAAATTAGAATAGGTGAGTAAGAATCTCTACTATTACAAACCCCCTTTAATTGAGTACGATAAGTTTAAGTGTTCTCTTACGCAATTTTTCGTACACATAATTAATTGTTTCTCTCTCGATGGACCGTATTGTTAGGTGTCACCAGTAAAGGAGACAAGAACGAGTGATAGGAACTCCAGTAGGAAGGAGTCCATGTTTTAACGTATAGCTTTCCGTTAGATCATTCATGACTTTATTCCGTCTCCTCCTTCTCATAAGGATTTTTTTTAAGATGACTTCACTCTCACTGACATCCATGATGAGAAAGTCTAAATTCGGTATAAAGACAAACAAGAGGTTAATGATCGGTACCCTCACAAAAGTGTCTAGATATCATTTTACTTTTTTTATTTTTTCTCTTAATGTTACCTGAATGGTACTTTTTTTTTATATAAATCAAAATACACGAAATAAGACACTAACACATTAACAATAAAAACTACAATTTTTACAACTAAAATCACTTAATGTCACGATAGAAACATTTGTAAAAAAAAATTGAACCGTCTTCCTTTTAAGACCGTCACGCTACTGTCAGGGTTAAAAAGGAAAAAAACCTCCCACTAAATATCAAGGTACTTTAGGGTTTCAACCTCTTGGTGACAAAATCTTTTGACTTCATTCTAGACATGATATGGTTACCGAAATTTTGAAAATGGTGCTAAGTGTCTCTCTTTGTGTAACAACGAAGTTTTTCACGTACACTGAATGTGTGTATGTACTCATACATACATGTCTATAAATGTTGTCTTTATTTTCAAAATCTTTTGTTATGAATTGGAGGACGTCATGTGGGACCGGATCAGATAGAATGAACAATTTTTAAAGTCAACGATTCGTTGTCAAACTAAAGTACTGGGTGATTACCCAGTGTCGGGTGTCAAACCTTTTGTGACGAGATCTGAGTCTCAGGAGAGTAGGGTCCTGCATCGACTTATTTGTGACTGTCCACAAAGGAAAATCCTAGAGGAAAAGACCCAAGGTAAGTTTAGTGTAGGGAGAACGACGTGTAAAGGGTGGGGGTGGTGGGGGCTGGACCTTTCCAATTTTATGTTACGTTAACTTATTTATTCTTGAAAGAAATACGATCAGTATAGGGACAGGAATCCTATAAGAGAACGGTGGAACAAATACGACTCTTAATAAGGGATGAAGACATCCTAAATCTCTAGTATAACAAAAAGAAATGTTGGGTTCTTTCAGGGGACCAGAGTAATCGGGGTGTAAACGTTTTATGTAGAACTTCACTTCACTTTCAGCGAGTAAATACAGGTTGAGAAACGCTGGGGCACCTGATATGTCTGGTACCTTAAGAGATCCGGTCTTATGACCTCACCCATTAGAAAGGGAAGAGGTCTCCTAGAAGGTTTGGGTCCCTGACTTGGATCCAGAGGCCGTAACGTCCGTCTAAGAAATGGTCGACTTGGTGTTCCCTTGGGGTTCTTATGACCTCACCCATCGGATAGGGAAGAGGTTACTTAGAAAGGTTGGGTCCTTAGTTTGGTCCCAGAGGACGGAACGTCTAAGAAATGGTTAACTCAATACTCCCTTCGGGTTTTATGTAGAATACCATCCAATAAGACGTCTGATCGTTCAGTGTAGACAAAATTAACTAAGGTAAGTAAAGTTAACGTTTCGTACTGAAAAGTCAATGATGAGTTTAAATTCTAAACCTTTCCCTGTCTCCCCTGTAGAATGAGGTCGGGACTTGTGACTCGTCCATTCTATGTCAGGTCTTCTTTCTCTTCCGTTGAGTTAATTTTTTACTAATTTTTATTCAAGTTTACAGGTCTATATTAATCAAACCGATACATTTGGACGGGAACTTCATTACTTCTTGTCTTTTATACGGTCTGTACAAAACATCAGCAATAGTAAAAGACTACCCAGTGTCCCAACCACGGTCTCGACGTCACAATACACAACCAAGTCTCACACGAACACCACGGTTTAACAGACCCTAGTTTAGGTAGGAGACGGTAAATGGTAGTATCCATCCATAATGACTACATGACAAAAGTCTACTCCCTTGACTCGGACAGGGGTCCTCTAACACTAGAACTTGATCAAAGAAATGAAGTTACCCTCGGTCGATATTTTACTCTTTATGACTCATGGATGAAGTATCTTAACGAGACTCCTAATTTACTTAAATATATATACTACACATATCGTACCGGTATACTATTCGTAAATTATTATGTAAAATCGATACTAACATTAATAGTTTATCAACAAATGTCCGACTAAAAATCTCAGTTCAGTGGACCTAAGTTCAGAATCGAAGATGAATGAACATATTATAACTCTTTCAATGAATTAAAAAGGTTTGCAATTAAAGAAGTAATTTTTTTACGTGGTGATGATGAATGATATCACAACAAATTGTAAAGTGTCTAAATTATTATGGTGTGTCATGGATAGTGTATCTTACATGTATTTATGGTCGGTCGATCGGTTTACATGGTTACACGAAGGTAAAACATACATAAATAAGTTATGTCAGAAAAAATTATATAAGGAACTCTAGAACTGAATATGTAGTCTTAGAATCTATTTTGTGTTAAATTTTCGAAAAATAACAAAACAAAAGGATTTTCTCTTACTGTAAGAAGGGGGATTTCTTATTTTACTTGTTCTTTGAAATTTATTTCAACTTTTAAAGTGAGGTCAAGTTATTGACAGGAAAACTTAAAGGTAATCCACGATTCATGTTATAGGATATTCCGTTTAAAGGTGAACCGTTTCCAACTTCTTTTCGGTTTAAATTTTCCGGTGATATTAATCTTGAAAACGATTACCGTGAATTTGACTAATTACAGGTTATCATGGATGAGATGGTCTCGTATAAAAATTCCGTCAATATGTAAATATGATTTAATTTGTAAGCAACTTGTTTACTCGAATACATCATCATAAAGGTATATCGAGAACCTCAATTAAGACATTACTATTACTATACCGGTCACATCGACTTCCGGAAGAGGAAATGACAAAAGAGACGGACCTTACAAGAACGGTAAAGAAGAGTGCACCGACCGAAAAAACAGTAGTAAGTCTTCTGACGAGACAGTAAGTCTACTGTTTTCGTCAGAAGAGACCGGTAAGATGGATTACACCCAGAAAAAAACGGAAGAGAGGAGACGGTGGGGTAACGTATAAAAGACACCATGGAATAGTGAGTAACTTTATTATCCCAAACACTCGACGAACAACAGAGAGAGGACGACCTAGATTTCGAGGTACTCTCGTCTCTAGAACAGATATGAGAAGTAATAGACATCATAAAAAGTCAAATTTAAATCGTCGAATTTTGTTGTGTGTCAGTAATAGAATGTCAAAGACACCCAGGTCTCAGATACGGACCTAATTGACCCAGGAGACGAGTCCCAAAGTGGTCCGTCTTTAGTTCCACAACCGATCCGACGTCAGAGTAAACCCTGAGAAGACTCGAGTAAGTCCGACGATCGTCTTAAGTCAAAAAAACACCAACATATAGAAGAAAGGGAACATCCAACTGTCAACTTTCCTACAAAAGTCGAAAATCTTCGATGGGTCTTAAGATCGGCACTCTGAAAAGGTCTTGTATCGTCAAATGAAGAAGTCCCAGTCGTCCTCTCAGAGACTGGAGATCTAGAAGAAAATTCTCTAGTTGACTAATCTGGTCCGGGTGGATCCTACTAAGGAAAACTAATTGAGTCTCAGTTGTCTAGATCACTGGTATAAATTCGGACGTCTTCAAGAAGCGAAAACGGTGTATTACAGTGAATCAGTCCCTTCACTATCAAGTAGTGTAAGTGTCCTCGACGGATGGGAGTTCCCGTAGACGGTGTTACGTCGAATATTAAGACGGATAGTATGAAAACATCGGGGTTCTGGATCTTCCTGTAGACTGTGACTTATCCACAAATCATGTATGAATACTTATTTACTTACGGTTACTTCATTCTTGGTTCTTTAATCACTCTTCACTTTTAATTGATAAATGAGACACAAGTCTACATACAAATCATAGGATACAACTAAAGTTTTTATACTAAACTAGTACGTAAATTAAATGAAAGAAGTGACTCCCCCAAACACTGATAGTGTACCATATTTCCTTTTAGTCAGTCATAAACAACATAATATACTCGTTTCAAAAACATTATATTAACACTACCTAATAAGAGGGATCGTCTTACTTTACGTCTACTTTAGTGAGTTGGATTGCTACGATCTTACCGAACTTATACCTTCGGGTCGGGTAGCAATCGTTTAGTCCTTATTGACTCTAATCTTGAACCTGAAGACGACAACAAGTTGTAAATTAAGATGTGACGAAGGGGTTTTAGTCTCTTCCTCCGTAAAAGTAGAGATCCTCTTTACTAAGTTATAGTTCAAGTCTTTCTACAACAGTCCCGACATAGAATCTATGGTACAACACTTTACTGGGAGAATTCCCTTTTCAGCCGTCAGAGTAATATACTCTGTGTTTGGTGTTCCCACTCCGTGTGTTTCCTATCATATAATTAGACGAACCCTTCGGTGTTGTTTTGTCGTGTCTGACCCACCGAATTCGTTGTCTGTAAATAAAAGAGTGTCAAGAACTCCGACCTTTGGACACGAGTTTCACGGTCGTTGTGGGAAAGACCACACTCGAAATAAGGACTGACCATCTGACGGTAGAAGAACGAAGAACAGAAGTATACCAGGAAGGAGACACGGACGGAACCCCTGACTCTCGTTCGAGACAAGAGAGAAGGAGAAGAATATTCCTGTGCCTAGGATAGTTTAATCCCGGGACTGGAATACTGGAATAAATTGGATTAGTGGAGGACTTTCCGGAACAGAGTTATATGTTCGGTGTATCTTGTATTCCCTAAGTTGTATACTTAAACCTTCCGTGTTAAGTCTGGTACTTTCTATCGGTTCTATCCTTTATGTTTTAATCCGTACGTCAGAATCTTCCCCGAATACGTTTACTCCCCGAGACTTCGAATTTGAAATAATTAAACCGTCGTACAGACGGACGTCACGTCCTCTGGTCCAAACTAGGGACCCAACCCTTCTAGGACACCTCTTCCTTTACCGTTTGGTAAGGTCAGAAGAACGGACCTTTTAGGGTACCTGTCTCATCAGACCACGTCAGGTACCTTAACGTCTCAGCCCGTGCTGACACACAGATTGTGAAAGCGAAAGTACAAGTGGAGACAAACACATTTCGATTCGTTTAATTTGCTTTGAAGAGACTGGAAGCTAAAGGAGTTTACATTGTACCTCGATTATGATAGAAATTTAGTACCTTAACAACTCTCCTAATTTACCGTCGAATATTTGAGAGGAGTAATTGATAATAATGACAATGGAAATAAAAATAACAGTGAGAGGAGTGGTAATAAGCCGATGTAGTAAAATGTCTACTTCTTTCTGTTTTTTTAGTAATATACTACCGCGATACGGTGTGGTGGTCAATCGGCCCTCTGAACCGGTCCCATTACGGAGGACTGAGGAATAGACAGAGAAAGACATCGAGATATCTCTACCGGAAACCTTGAAAGAAAGGAGTCATAAGTATTGGGAGCTCTCTTACAACCGTATTAGTCAGAGGTGGGGGATTATAGAAGAGATCCGATATCATCTCACTTTCTCTAGAGTTGTCTTCTATCGTCAAGCCAACTTAAAGTCGAAATAAAAGTAAAAATAGATGTAGATTACCCCGACTTCAGATACTTTATTGTCGATACAAGTAATTTTTATATAAAAAATAGTAAAGATTAATCTTCTGATCCAAAGGTACACGTAAACGCCACTTTGTTACTGAACTTTTGTTTCTTCAAAGTCACATCATAATAGACCCTCACTAAGGGTTCAAGGGTGTACGTGTCTAAAACAGTCCCTGGAGTCTTCTAAAAGGACCCTTTCCAGACTCCTCAGTCAGGGTTCCCGAGGTCAGACGGGGAAGTTTTATGTATGACCTACTGTCTTGAACCGAGAAGAGGTAAAGGGAATGTCGGAGTGTATACACTCTTAGAAAGGTACAATAGAACTGAGACCGTCTTGAGACACGGAGTCTCGACCAAATTATGAAAAGGTCGTGTCTATTACAACTAAGGTTCCATGGACTTGAAAAAAAAGGGTCACTGGGTGGTGTATATAAGACCGAACGAGCAGTCCCAACCCGTCAAAGTCAGACTAACTATAACCTAGACTTCTACGAGCAGGAAATTAAATCATGTCGTACCTCCTATTTTCCGTAAACTTAGTCCCGAGATTTAGAAACCGGAGACCCAGACTTACTTTTTTTTTTAATGTTCGGTTATCACTTATAGAAAGAGTAACAAGAGTGAAGGTTTGTACCGTGTTAATATCTTAACACCTTGACAGTCTTGTTAGGTACGTCGTCAAATAACCTTAGATGTGTATCTCACCAGTACCTAGTCGGACCCAAAAAGACCGAGACAATAACCGACATTATTTTTATCCATTCAATTAAATGGACATCAAGAATGAATACAAGTTTATTATTTTACTCTCAAAATATTTCAAGGATTTGCTATTTTTTTCAGTGAATAGGTACTTCTCCGATACTTATAATAAAATAATAATAATTGTATAGATAGTCTCTATTACAACGATTACAATTTACTGATCTTTTGGTCACAACTAAAACGAAATCCTAGAAGTACTCCCCCGAGGACCAAACAGATGGCCTAGACGACAACAATTTGGTAGTACTCGAATATCATTTTGGTCTGTCAAACCTCTTCATGTCACTGCCAATTCGTGTAGACGGTCCCCTGGAGAGGGAAACAGAAGAGGTTAGATAATCTATACGTAACCTCCCCGACCACTTCCGAAGAGGACCCGAGTCGCGGAAAGGATTCGTGGACGGTCGTCTAAAAGAAGAGATGACCAAAATCCGTTACTGGAGTAGTAGGAAGTCGAAATCCGAGTGTAGGACAAATGTGAATGAGGAGTCGTCGGGTCGGAGAAGAAAGATTAGATTCAGAGAAAAAAACCGGAGTAGAATAAATCATCTCTAAGAATTTCCATAGTCCCAGATTAAATAGACGGACGAGACCGAAGGGACCACCGAGTCTACTATTTCGCAGACGGATGTTACACCTTCTGGTCCCAAGTTAGGGACCCAACCCTTCTAGGGGACCTCTTCCTTTACCGTTGGGTAAGGTCATAAGAACGGACCTTTTAAGGTACCTGACTCCTCGGACCATCCGACGTAAGGTACCCCAACGTTTCTCAGTCTGTACTGACTCGTTGTAGTGAAGTGAGACAGAAAATTGTGGAACATCATAGAATTCATCAATAATTCCATAATTAAATCTCTAACCTACGTTAGAGTTTTACTGTCTTACTAGAGACAAGTAAAGGTTCCGTTTGGTAAGTTATAGTACCGTTAGGTTCGGATACGGGGTTGGTGATTACGACTTCTTCGACTTCAACTTGTCAAGATACTTCTGAATGTTCTGGAAAATCTTGATTGTAGGTTATTTCTACAGGAAAAGTAATATCCCCTGACCTTACGTTTTCATCCTTCAGTTCTTTGTGGACCCCATTGTCCGTTTAAACCGGAACCTTATACCTTACTTCGTCCCTTTTACGATTATCTCAAAACGGTTCTCTTACGTAACCAGTATCGTTTGTGGGAGAAGGTTGTTGTGGTCTCTTCTGAGATGTGTACCTGTAGTGGTCTACCAGTTGTGACTTTAGTCTAACTAATATAAGAAACGTCGGTTTCTACCTCTTCGAGATATGTCAGTCGTTTTTGTTCTGGTCCTCGACTGACACCGAGTCTAGTACTTGAGGAATAACGGTTTAAGTCTGAGTTTAACTTCTTTCATCCCCTTTGGTGATCTGGGAAGTCCATACTGGATTTAGTTTAGGTCATACTAATATGTCACCTTCACTCTTTATCTAAATTCCCTGATCTAGACTATCTACCTCACGGACTACTTGATACCTGGCTCCAAACACTGTCACATGTCCTCTGTCCCTAGTTCTGGTAGGGGTACCTTTTCTTTACGTTTTTTCGTTTTACCGACAGACCTCTCCAGAATGTTTATCAACACTTTTCTTCTCTTCACTTTTCGTTTCCTCTTTTCCTTTCTATATTCGTAGACTTACGTCTCAAGGTTTCTTATCGTTCCTCTCTAAATTTTTTTTCGGAAGGAGTTCCTAGTCACGTTTC
Source organism: Capra ibex (assembly GCA_006410555.1). Taxonomy (NCBI): domain Eukaryota; kingdom Metazoa; phylum Chordata; class Mammalia; order Artiodactyla; family Bovidae; genus Capra; species Capra ibex. The sequence continues at coordinate 52,058,583 of SJYO01016970.1, read as the reverse complement.
TTTATCTCCTTTTGTTGTCTTACCCTTTCTGATCTCTAGAGCAGTTCTTTTAATCTCAATGGTTCCCTTGTAAAGTACGTTTCTACCCGAGCTATTTCCTGTCTTTACCAGACCTGGATTGTCTTCGTCTTCTATAATTCTTCTCCAACGTTCTTATGTACCTTCTTGACATGGTTTTTATAGACGTGCTGGGTCTATTAGTACTACCACACTAGTGAGTGGATCTCGGTCTGTAGGACCTTACACTTCAGTTCACCCGGAATCTTTCGTAGTGGTACTTGTTTCGATCACCTTCCCTACCTTAAGGTCAACTCGACAAAGTTTAGGACTTTCTACTACGACACTTTCACGACGTGAGTTATACGGTCGTTTAAACCTTTTGAGTTGCCACCGGTGTCCTGACCTTTTCCAGTCAAAAGTAAGGTTAGGGCTTCCGTTACGGTTTATTACGAGTTTGATGACGTGTTAACGTGAGTAGAGTGTACGATCTTTTCATTACGAGTTTTAAGAGATTCGGTNNATTTCCTGTCTTTACCAGACCTGGATTGTCTTCGTCTTCTATAATTCTTCTCCAACGTTCTTATGTACCTTCTTGACATGGTTTTTATAGACGTACTGGGTCTATTAGTACTACCACACTAGTGAGTGGATCTCGGTCTGTAGGACCTTACACTTCAGTTCACCCGGAATCTTTCGTAGTGGTACTTGTTTCGATCACCTTCCCTACCTTAAGGTCAACTCGACAAAGTTTAGGACTTTCTACTACGACACTTTCACGACGTGAGTTATACGGTCGTTTAAACCTTTTGAGTTGCCACCGGTGTCCTGACCTTTTCCAGTCAAAAGTAAGGTTAGGGCTTCCGTTACGGTTTATTACGAGTTTGATGACGTGTTAACGTGAGTAGAGTGTACGATCTTTTCATTACGAGTTTTAAGAGATTCGGTCCGAAGTCGTTACGTACTTGGCACTTGAAGGTCTACAAGTTCGACAAAATCTTTTCCGTCTCCTTGGTCTCTAGTTTAACGGTTGTAGGTGACCTAGTAGTTTTTTCGTTCTCTCAAGGTCTTTTTATAGATAAAGACGAAATAACTGATACGGTTTCAGAAACTGACACACCTACTGTTATTTGAGACCTTTTAAGACTTTCTCTATCCTTATGGTCTGGTGGACTGGACGGAGAACTCGTTAGACATACGTCCAGTCCTTCGTGATCTGTACCTTTTTGTCTGACTAAGGTTTACCCTTTTCCGACATATAACAGTGGGACGAATAAATTGAAGATACGTCTCATGTAGTACTCTTTGCGACCTGACCTTCTTCGTGTTCGACCTTAGTTCTAACGTCCCTCTTTACAGTTATTGGAGTATATACGTCTACTGTGGTGGGAATACCGTCTTTCACTTCTCCTTGATTTTTTTCTGAGAACTACTTTCACTTTCTCTCACTTTTTCAACCGAATTTCCAGTTGTAAGTCTTTTGCTTCTAGTACCGTAGGTCAGGGTAGTGAAGTACCCTTTATCTACCCCTTTATCACCTTTATCACAGTCTCATATGAAAAAACCGAGGTTTTAGTGACGTCTACCACTAACGTCGGTACTTTAATTTTCTGCGAATGAGGAACCTTCTTTTCAATACTGGTTGGATCTATCGTATAAGTTTTCGTCTCTGTAATGAAACGGTTGTTTCCAGGTAGATCAGTTCCGATACCAAAAAGGTCACCAGTACATACCTACACTCTCAACCTGACATTTCTTTCGACTTACGACTTCTTAACTACGCAAACTTGACACCACAACCTCTTCTGAGAACTCTCAGGGAACCTGACGTTCCTCTAGGTCGGTCAGGTAGGATCTCCTCTAGTCAGGACCTTCAAGTAACCTTCCTGACTACGATTTCGAGTTTGAGGTTATGAAACCGGTGGAGTACACTTCTCAACTGAGTAACCTTTCCTGAGACTACGACCCTCCCTAACCCCCGTCCTCCCCTTCCCCTACTGTCTCCTACTCTACCGACCTACCGTAGTGGCCGAGCTACCTGTACTTAAACTCACTTGAGGCCCTCTACCACTACCTGTCCCTCCGGACCGTAAGACACTAAGTACCCCAACGTTTCTCAGCCTGTGCTGACTCGCTGACTTGACTCGACTTCCACAATGTAAGGATATCTGTATTCTCTTCTTCTACGAACTAGTACTCCTGACGGCACATATATCTGGGAAATACATTATGTCTTTCTACGTTACTTACTAAAGAATTCAGTCATTGTGTCGTTACGTTATTTTTAATAGATATGCGTAGGTCTATGATAGAAAATGGTTCCGAGGAGACAACTACGGATTAGTCGAACAATCCGAAATACGACTATCAACGACCGTACCCTGACAAGTGAAGAATTATAGTACTCGTCTCATAATCTTTCTCCCTGTTATAGAAGAGTCTGAACTTAAATTTTGTCAATTAGAGTTAGTAGTAAATCAGTGGTTCATACACGGTCCGCGACAAGATCTGTAAACGTTCTTTAGTCAGTTACTCTGTCTGTTGGGGTGGGGTCTTTTTTTTTTTTTTAGGGACGAGAGCACCCCGAACAAAAAGTGAATTGTACGAATACATTGTCATATCCACCCAAAGACATGGACGAACGGAGGAGGTCTATAGGGACACAAAACGGGAACCTACGGTGTCACACACAACAGATCCTTTATCAGACGGAGGGTTGTGACTCTTTCAATACAGTGTCCACCTGAAAAGTCTGTACTACCCGAACCGTCAGAAGAGAACTACGGAACTCTCTGGAAACGGACGAAAAGGTCTCATGGTCACACTGTATGAAAAGTCGACGTCGGTCCGATACGGTGGTCAGTACTTTACGACGTTAGGGTCGAGTCCAAATGCGTTCATCTCACACCAGTTACAATCGGTCTTGGTGATACGTCTCGAAAGTAAATCAAAAGAAAACTGTTCTGTCTCATATCTTTGTCAATTTATCTTGTTTCAAGTGACATTGTAAAGGTTTTAATCATTGATAGTAAACTAACGAAAATTACCTTGCTTATTCTTCAAAATTCTTATCCGAAATCTCTTTCTTACTTAAGAGTGACAAATCCTCTAAACCTCTCATTTATTAATACGAACCTAATTTTTTTCTGATAATTGTGTATCTCCTACACCTAGTTGTACCTAACACACAAACACACACACACACATAGAATCCCTTATCTCCTTTACACTAAATTCTCGACCCTTTTACACGTCGTAGGGGACCAAAGTCTTGGTTATAAGAGAGTATACGTAACATTTATGTGTTCCACGATGGACCCTACCTAAACTTTTGGAGATTTAAGTGACTTTGTCGACATTTTAGTGTACTTCTACCAACTGTCAACTGACGTTAGTTTCCTTCGAGGGTAACAACAAACAAGATCGTCCGTGCCCCTTACATAACTCGAACACTTTACACGAAAGCTATTGGGTAATTGTTTTAGACGGACCTAATGTTGGAGGTCGGAAAAGGGAAAAGTGAGAGTATAATCTCTATCCATTTTAGGAGTCACGACCCTCGTACCCCCTTACGTCAAAAGTTGTGTCCTACACACCATCGAGTAACTCGTGTGGACCCGACACAAGGGCCAATCTAGGAGGTGTATGGGGAAGACAGCCGAGATTACACGGACTTTTTAAAGAAAGTTCCGTCAAAGGAGAAGATTGTGTAGGGTCCCCTTAAAGGGGGACCCCCACACACTCCGTTGTAATCTAAAACTGACACTATTCTATATCGGTACAACCCTCTCAAAACATTCTGTTCATCGTGTAATGTAGACAACAAAAGGATTATATCCCACATAAAGTGTACCTTACTATGACCTTGTGTTGGGTCCTGAGACAGAATTGAGGTGACGTCAGAACACGAAGGAGGAGGAGTTACTACCGTCGAGGACTTTGTGAATCATTGTATACCATCGGACAGACACTTCACACGACTTGCGTCACGTAAACGAAAGACTGAGACCTCATAACACAAAGTACACCCCGTAGTATAGAAAATGTCCCTAGAACTGTTTGACCGTGAATCGGTGGTCTTCGGAAAAAAAACCTTGTTCCATCCTCTTTTTTTATTAATGTAAGTATATACATATTGATCATGGACTCATTATCTCCTGAGGTTCAGTCGTTTCACGTCACTCTTTGGTAAAAATTCTATTACCCTCCACAAGTCGGATCTCCCTAACTAATAAATAAAAAAACATCCCTCACCACCGATACTAGGTTTACAAACTTTCCGACAGTACACTTTTACGTTTAATAAAAAGAAAAAGGTACCTCAAGATCAGTCGTCTTGATCTGAGTCATACACTCTAAGTACCCATTTGTCTAAAAATAAGCCACACTCCGTCTAGCAAGACAAATGATCTCAACACGTCCCTACCTTATATATACACGTTCACTTTCTGTATTCTGGAACATTTCTCTTAGGGATACGACTTATTCATCAATCCAGTCTAGACGCTTCTACAGAAGGTTAAGTTTATAAGCCATGAAAAGACTCAATCCTCAAAGAACAAGTTGAAAGTAAAACTGTCTCCTAACTATTTCCGAACTTTCTGAAAAAAAAAAAAGGAAGGATACAGGGGATTATCCTATTCTATTAACTCGGTTGATTCGATAAGGTACCGAAATTGTTTCAACCAGAATATAGCCAAAAAACAAACGAACAAGAAAACTCAATAAAAGGGAAGTCTTCGTACATTAGGATATACTTCCTTTTGATATTGTAGTTGATTCTTAGGTGTCTAGGAGAACTATCGGACTTGTTAGTGAATTCTCAAATTGACTTGATCCATAGAACGTCGAAGGGACGAGCATCTCGACCGGACACCCACAACGGAGGAGTCGTAGACAAGGGTAAGGGAGAGGAAGGCGGAGGAGGTGACGTACGTCAGAACCATAAAGGGAGTCAGTCTCGAGGAACGGAAAAGGTCCCCCGGTTCTCCCTGACCGAGGGAGAACCGGTTAGTCTGAGAGAAAACCTTTAAACTCACTACTCTGGGGCACTGAGTCCCTGGTTCTCTCCAACCTCGACTACCAGAGTGATGTCAGGTGCCACGGCCAGTTTAGAAAGTCACGACCAAAGGACCTAGGTGTACGTCTACCTTACAACTAGAATGTTCAACACACAATACACCGGTATTAACGAACTAACAATTTACTCCTTAAATATAGTTCGAGACCTCACACACGAACAAAGGTCACTCTTCCCTTTTACTACATATACGTCACACATGTTAATTCGTAGAAAAACCCTCTCTAAAGGCACTCGAGTAAATTGATCTCCGGAATCCCACACTCTTAAGGACGAAGGACATCACGACCTTTCAATTCCAGTTTACGACCTACACAAAGTTCAAGACTCTGTTATTGTCGGCTAAAGTTTCGACCACAAACACACACGCACGTATACACACACATGTCTTGACCTCTCCTTTTCGTCGGAGATTTTGAAACGAAACTTTCTACGGTTTTGTGACTCGGTGTATAGACATACCTTTTCTAGACATACAAACCTACTTTGGACAGGGAAAGCATTTATGTGCCGTACCCCTCCGGACTGAGGAGAACGGGACGAAAACTTGAAAACAAGTGTAATTCGTTAAAGGGAGTGGAACCGACAACTTGAAGGGAAACATCACTTTAAGTACTCATGTCACTGGACCGTTCTTTTACTGCCTTTCTTTCCCAGACGACCCGATCTAGCGCAAAAAGGACTTGTGACTATATAGTCCTACATACCTTGTACTCAGTAGTGAAAGACGACCTTTGAAAATACTGGAAATGCCTCATCCAGTTTAAGGAGGGTTCGACACGAAGAAGTGTGGGGTCACGTACTGTCATTTTCCCGTTTAGGATCCCTCCGTCTTCGTGTAAGTATAAAAGAAGAACGTTAGACAATGTGTAATAACAGAAAACTGTGTGAAACGAAGTGTACTACCATGATTACCATCCTTGATTCCAGTCCTCGCTACCCTCTAAACAGACCGTACGGAAAGTACTGACAAGATTGAGAGTCAACCCTATTTGAACCTCGGGACAATCTGAATCTCACAACCACTTCCCCTCCTCTTAGAGAGACTTTTAATAATATCCCCTCCGGGGAATCCTTTTCGGTGTAAGGTATGACACTTAGGTTCGGAAAGTCATTTGATCTTGAACTACTATTTGATCTTGTTTGTCCGCTTTCATGACGTCGTTATAAGGCCAGTTCCCAGTAACACATCTCTCAATGAGTCCAGATGAAAAGGGTCCTGGAGTGTCAAACTAGTTACTACAGTTATCTCTTCTTACAATTGAAAGTTCTTCTCAAATACAATGGATATGATATGAGAATTGTTAGACCCCCGACCCCACACCACGTTCCCTCATCCGACCCCTTTTATGTGACTTTTAAATTCAAACTCATCTTGAACAAGTATCTCCTGGTGGTCGATACAGTCGAGGATAAAAAATAAGATATCCTTATGAAGTAGAAAGATTTTAGTCAATCTTTACGTCTTCGGATGTGTCACTTAAAAAGAATAGATTTTTAATTTGGGAATTCCGAAGACTGGTGAAAATTGAAAATTAGAAAATTTTTACTTAATACGTGAAGAAACGAAAGAATTTTCTAAATCAATTATATTGCAAAGGTAAAAAGACAAATGACAGTTTACGAACCGACAGTGAAGAGTACTGACGGTAAGGACGGAGATTACCTGAAAGAGGGGTACTGATTAAACGGTGAAAATTTACCGTTACCGATTTTTAAGGTGTACTTATTCGAATCTTTACAACTACTATATCCAGAAACTTACCCTCTCTTCTTTGAGAGCTCAATCCTTATACTTGAAATTACCTTACTCAAACCACTGTACGTAACAGAGTAGAACCTCTGGAAATGTCTGCAAAGGGTCTCCTAGAAAAAACAGGTAGAAACCAAGAGTCACCACAGAATCTGTAAACGTCAACAGTCCATTCACTGGGAACCTATTCATTCTTGAAAAGAAGTTTCCAATCTTTTTCTTAGTTTCTATAGATAGTGTGTAAGCCCTCAACCCCAGTCCACGTCTCATCCATCGTTTCAGTAAATTTAAGTTGTCCAACTACCGTCAGGGATACGATTGAACGAGACTCACTGACGGATCCGTAGAAAGTGTCAGTTCTACGACACAGTCGTACTTCTTTTCGCTGTCTGTCGAGGATTTCTACGATATATAACCCCTGTCCGACCTTCCCGTCACAAACCTACATTGTCTATTTTACCCCTCCTCAGAAGACGTCTCAAGCCGACTACCTGAAACACTGACACTGGTTCTCAATCGTGAGACGCAAGAATTAACTCGGTAGATATTTTGAGACTCACTGGACAAGAAATCCCGACATAAATAACTCTTAAGTTCGTAGGTCACTCAGAATCTCGTAAATCCTCGAACCTTTTTCATGGGACGGGTGTGTGTGACAGTTATGAAAATAAAATCTGATTCCTTAGATTCCTCTACTCTTGTTCCGATACGGGATCCCACTCGACTGGTTGTCGGGTCTCAGATACTGAAGTTTCGGTCACTAAATTTTTTTTTTTATGGTATTACGAAAATTTCCATTTTACAACACTCACATTGGTTTCCAAAAGGTAATCCTCGTTTGGATTATGATCAAAGGCCTACAGTTTTAAGACTACAATTCTAATCCACTAAAAAGTGTGAATTCGTTTTCTACCGTTGACTAGTAGAGACCATTTACTAGTTTACTAAATCTTTTCAACAAAAATAGAAAAAATAGATAGTCATCTACCGTCCTCTATTGGTAATTTAGTCTTAAATTTTTCCTTTGTTTTAATATCTTAAGTCAGAAACAAGGAACGTAAGGAACCTTTTTAACGATAGACTCCATCAGTCATACGATAATCGAACCATGGACCCCTCTATCATAAAATCTTATACCTAAACTCAAGTTAATAATCCAAGGACTAATTAGACCGTTCTAATGTCAACCAAATTTTGTTATCAGTTTACGACCTTGATTTAAATGAGAGAAAACTTCTCTGTGGACCTCTTTACTAAGTAGTGAGTACAACGATTCTAATTAACCCGTAATATTAACACAATTCACCTAAGTGTGTGGTACATTTTTAGACCCTCAAAAAGGATAAAAGAAAGAGGAGGACGGGGTGGGGGGTGAAATTCGTCCCTTCTCTCTTTTATCTCAATCAATGGAAGTCACACCAAATCCCTATAGGTCGTATTGACTGAAATAGAATCTAATATGTTTAAGTCGTAGTGTCAATTTTGTTATGATTCGTGTCTCTACAAAAGGTGTACAGTATTACCTGAGACTAGGGTACTTAACTACTGAAAGTACTAGAAAAAGTACTTCTAATGTAAACTAAAATAAATAATCAAAAAGACTTCACGTCTGAATAGAATCTTCAGGATCTGGGTATAAAGGGATTAAACCTCTAATACAACAAGTCAACGATTCAACTCAGACTGAGAAACACTGGGGTACCTGACACCGTACGATCCAGAGAAACAGGAAGTGGTAGAGGACCTTAATCGAGTCTGAATGCAGGTAACTCAGCCACTACGGTAGGTTGGTAGAGTAGGAGACGGCAGGGGCAAGGAGGACGGGAGTTAGAAAGGGTCGTAGTCCCAGAAAAGGTGACTCAGATGAACAGTGTAGTCCACCGCTTTCATAACCTCGAAGACGAAGTCACTCTCGGGAATGTTACTAATAAGTCCCAAATAAAGGAAATCCTGACTGACCAACCTAGAGGAACGTCAGGTTCCCTGAGAGTTCCCAGAAGAGGTCGTGTTGTTAAATTTTCGTAGTCAAGAAGCCACGAGTCGGAAGAAATACCAGGTTGAAAGTTTAGGCATGTACTGATGACCTTTTCGGTATCGAAACTGATATGTCTGGAAACAGTCGTTTCACTACAGGGACGAAAAATTATACGACGGATTCAAACAGTATCTAAGAGAAAGTTCCTCGTTCGTAGAAAATTAAAGGAAATCAGTGGTACGTGTCACTAAAACCTCGGGTTCTTTTATTTTAGACGATGACAAAGGTGGAAAAAGGGAAGATAAACGGTACTTCACTACCTTAGTCTACAGTACTAAAATCAAAAAACTTACACCTCAAAATTCGATCGAAAAAGTGAGAGGGGAAAGTGGGAGTAGTTCTCCGAGAAATCAAGGAGAAACGAAAGATGGTAATGTCACCATAGTGAACGTACAGACTCCAACGACTATAAAGAGGGTCGTCAGAACTAAGGTCGAACACTAAGTAAGTTGAACCGTTAAGTGTACTACATGAGACACAACTTTACGACCTGACCTTCTTTGTGTTCGACCTTAGTTCTAACGTCCTCTTTATAGTTATTGGAGTCTATACGTCTACTGTGGTGGGAATACCGTCTTTCACTTCTCCTTGACTTCTCAGAGAATTACTTTCACTTTCTCCTCTCACTTTTCCAACCGAATTTCGAGGTGTAAGTCTTTTACTTCCAGCACCGTAGGTCAGGGTAGTGAAGTACCCTTTATCTACCCCTTTGTCACAGTCTGAAATAAAAAACCCCGAGGGTCTAGTGACGTCTACCACTGACGTCGGTACTTTAATTTTCTGTGAATGAGGAACCTTCTTTTCAATACTGGTTGGATCTATCGTATAAGTTTTCGTCTCTGTAATGAAACGGTTGTTTACAGACAGATCAGTTCCGATAACAAAAAGGTTATCAGTACATACCTACACTCTCAACCTGACACTTCTTTCGACTCACGACTTCTTAACTACGCAAACTTGACACCACAACCTCTTCTGAGAACTCTCAGGGAACCTGACGTTCCTCTAGGTCGGTCAGGTAAGACTTCCTCTAGTCGGGACCCTAAAGAAACCTCCCTTACTACGATTTCGACTTTGAGGTCATGAAACCGGTGGAGTACGCTTCTCAACTGAGTAACCTTTTCTGAGACTACGACCCTCCCTAACCCCCGTCTTCCTCTTCCCCTGTTGGTTCCTACTCTACCGACCTACTGTAGGGACTGAGTTACCCGCACTCAGACTCACTTTAGACCCTCAACCACTACCTGTCCCTCCGGACCACACGACGCTAAGTACCACAGCGTTTCTCAGTCTGTGCTGACTCGCTGACTTGACTTGACTTGAGAACACAATTTTTTCGTCCTACTGTTATATGTCGGAACTACATGAGGAAAGGGTTAAAACTTGGTCAGAAAACAAGGTACAGGAGAAGATTGATAACGGAGAACTTGACGTACGTCCAAAGAGTCCTCTGTCAATTCTACCAGACCATAAGGGTAGACAAATTCTTACAGGGTCAAACAACATTAAGGGAAAGGTCTATCGAGTCTGACATTTCCTAGACGGATGTTACACCCTCTGGACCCAAGCTAAGGACCCGGTCTTTCTAGGGACCCGGTCTTTCTAGGGACCTCTTCCTTTACCGGTGGGTGAGGTCATAAGAAAAAAAATTAATTTTTTATAAATAAATAAAATTAACCTCCGATTATTGAAATGTTATAACGTTATAACGTCACCAAAAACGGTATGTAACTATACTTAGTCGGTGTCAACATGTACACAGGGGCAGAGTCTGGAGGGAGGGTGGAGGGAGGGGTAGGGTGGGGAGACCCAACAGGGTCACGTGGTCGAAACTCACGGGACAAAGTACGTAGTTTGAACCTGACCGGTAGATAAAGTGTATACCATTATATGTACAAAGTCACAATAAGAGAGTTTAGTAGGGTGGGAGTGGAAGAAGGTGTCTCAGGTTTTCAGAAATATGGACACAGAGAAAACGACAGAGAGTATATCCAGTAGTAATGGTAGAAAGATTTAAGGTATATATAGACAATTATATGACCTAACCACAAAAAGACTGAATGAAGTGAAACATGTTATTCGAGGTCAAAGTAGGTGGAGTAATCTTGACTAAGTTTATACAAGAAAAATTATCGATTCATTATAAGGTAACACATATACATGGTGTCGAAAGAATAGGTAAGTAGACGGTTACCTATAGATCCAACGAAGGTACAGGATCGATAACATTTGTCACGACGCTACTTGTAACCCCATACGCACAGAGAAAGTTAAGACCAAAGGAACCACACATACAGGTCGTCACCCTAACAAGATAAAGGTCTAAAAATTCTTTAGAGGTGTGACAAGAGGTATCACCGACTTGATCAAACGTAAGGGTGGTTGTCATACTCTCCCAAGGGAAAAGATGTGTGGAAGAGGTCGTAAATAATAAACATCTGCAAAACTATCGTCGGTAAGACTGGTCACACTCTACCATGGAGTAATAACTAAACGTAAAGAGACTATTACTCACTACAACTCGTAGAAAAGTACACAATCAATCGGTAGACATAACAGAAGAAACCTCTTTACAGACAAATCAAGAAACCGGGTAAAAAACTAACACAGTAAATAAAAAGACCTTAACTCGAAGTACTCGACGAATATATAAAAACTCTAATTAAGCAACAGTCAACGAAGTAAACGATAGTAAAGAGGGTAAGACTTCTGACAGAAAAGTGAAACGAATATCAAAGGAAGTAACACGTTTTCAAATGAATCCAGTGTAAACAAATAAAAATGAAAATAAAGGTAATGAGACCCTCCACCTAGTATCTCCTAGAACGACACTAAATACAATTCTCTCACAAGACGGTCACAAAAGGAGATCCTCAAAATATCAAAGACCAGAATGTAAATTTAGAAATTAGGTAAAATTCAAATAAAAACATATACCGCAATATTTCACAAGATGAAAATAAAAAAATGTCTACCAACTGGTCAAAAGGGTCGTGGTGAACAATTTCTCTAACAGAAAAGAGGTAACATATAAAAACGGAGGAAACAGTTCCACAGGTATCCACACATCTAAATAGAGACCCGAGAGATAAAACAAGGTGACTAGATATAAAGACAGTACAATGTCATGGTATGACAGAACTACTGACATTGAAACATCATATCAGACTTCAGTTCGCCCAACTAAGGAGGTCAAGGTAAGAAGAAAGAGTTCTAACGAAACCGATAAACTCAAAACAAACACACACACATACACACACACACAAAGGTATGTTTAACACTTTAATAAACAAGATCAAGACACTTTTTATGATATCTATCGAACTATTCCTAACGTAACTTAGATATCTAACGAAACCCATCATATGAGTAAAAGTGATATATCTAAGAAGACTAGGTACTTGTACCATATAAAGAGGTAGATAAACACAGTAGAAACTAAAGAAAGTAGTCACAAAATGTCAAAAGATATATATCCAGAAAACAAAGAAATCCATTTAAATAAGGATTCATAAAATAAGTAAAACAACGTTACCACTTACCCTAATAAAGGAATTAAAGAGAAAGACAAAAAAGTAACAATCACATATCCTTATGTTCCCCAAAGACACACAATTAAAATATAGGACGTTGAAATGATATAAGTAACTGGTCGAGATTATTTAAAGACCACCACATAAATACCAAAAGATACATCTTTAGTATCTTCCTAGTATAGTAGACATCCTATTTTAGTACATCCTAGTACAGTAGACGTTTGTCACGGTGAGGTCATAAGAACGGACCTCTTAAGGTACCTCTCTCCTTGGATCGTCCGATGTCAGGTACCCCAGTGTTTCGATGTCTGTCCTCGTTGATTCAGTTTCCGAATCGTATCAGTTACTTCGTCTTCATCTACAAAAAGACCTTAAGAGAAGGAAAAAGATACTAGGTCTCCTACAACCGTTAAACCAGAGACCAAGGAGACTGAAAAGATTTAAGTCAAACAGGAGACCTTCAAGAACCAAGTGTATGACAACTTCGGATCGAACTCCCTAAAACTCGTAATGGAATGATCGTACATAAACCTTAAAGGGTCTTAACTTTAAAAGTTAGAAAAAATAGGTAAACGGTGGTGAACGGTTAATACACTAAGAAAAGATACAATGTACGTAAACTTAGTCGATATAATATTAATAAAAAATTGTGACAGGGGTAAACTTAGAATAAAGAATCTTTTAGAAATTCTTTTTTGGAGTCAGTAAATATCCGGGGGGGGGGAAAAAAACTGTGTTGAATTGATTTTTGACAGACATCCATCTTCCGGTTGACGTGCGTGAAAACATGACCTTAGTGTAGATCACAGTTAGAACCAATTACACCTCGACCTTGACAGTACCCGAACCGGGATTACCGAGGTGTCCAACTCTCTAAGTTAGGACCTTTCGTCTTTACCTTGACCTAAACGAAAGTTCTTTCGGGATGATGAAAAAGGAACATTCATAGAGGTGATCCTTTTTAGAAAATTAGTTTTTATGTAACAGTAGTAAACTTTTTTAAGTTTAACACTGGTCACGGTTTTATAGAACAGTTTCTGATGTTTTTGTTAGATAGATCAGAGATTTCCACAACGGACTTTAAGGGTGCGAACAGTCAATCACAATGGTTCGAATCATGACACGATCATATGACAACCTCCACGAGACAACCCAGTCACATACAATGGAGATCCATCCCGTACTTACCTCATCGGACTTCTTGGAAAAATGACTCTCAAATTTTAAATAATATACGACGTTAATAATATAAATGTCGTATCCCTGAAGGGACCATCAGGTCACCAATTCTTATACGAAAGGTTACGTCCTCTATACCCAAGTCAGGGACCAGCCCCTTGATTCTAGGGTCTACGTACCCCGTTAATTCGGACGGAAGGTGTTGATTTCTAGGACGTACGGTGTTGATTCTGGGTTACGTCGGTTTATTTATTTATATATATAAAAAAATTCTTTAAATTCGGTTAAAAGGGTTGTCATTCATTCGATATCAGGAATGAGTTAATAAACACCACGAAAGAACTGGTACACGATTTACATTTTCAAATTCCACAGATATTTTAAGTCACAACTTTTATATAAGAAAAGAGGGGAAAGTTTACACAATAACTTACTGTTAGAACACATATCCGATGTAGAATGACTACGAACAGAGAATTCCTGACCGTATTCATATAATCTTTATAAAATAAGGTACGTAACTGTTCTTTTTAATTTGACTGGACTCTGAGTAAAATTCAGGGTGTATACGAGACTTTCAAGTTGTTTTTATAAAAGGTTTTAGATTCTTTTATAAATCTACCATTTTATACTAAAAAATTTAGTCAAAAAGTAAAACTTAAAACTCCTCACTTTTGTATTCGGTGTAAGAAGATCACACTTAATTAGGTGAAATTTGAGTCAACGATGGGTACATCTCTTCTTTCAACGAAGAGTTCACCACCATGATATATATATATATATATATATATAAAAAAAAAAAAAAGGGAACGTTATTACCATCTCCATGTCTCTTAAGGAACTCTTTGTCAAATGTAAGAAACTGACACGACAATAACTCCTCCTTATCTCTTCATACTTTCTAACTTATAAAAGAAAAAAAAGAAATCTTGACACATTATTATCCGTTTTGGTCGGAAATACGTTTTAGTTACCTCCACTCAATAAAACTGTCTTTTAAAAGTAAGAAGTGACTAATACACCATAAGGTCTATTATTTATAAAATTCAGTCACGTGACAACCATTAAATAATCCGTCATACTTTATTACTTTTGTTATTTCTTCAGACTTCTATTTTTATGAATCTGACCACTTTGTCGTTCAGATATATTGACAATCAATGAAAGATCTCAAAATGATAATATCCAATCACCTTCTCTTCCGATACCAATCATTCTCTGGACCCGTAAAAGGTAAAGAAAACTTTAACAAAAGGAGATATAAAAAGACGTTCCCAATATGAAAAAAAGGGTTTCTTTTGTTTGAGTCTTTTTGTAGAAACGATGTTCAGACTCGTACATCAAAATAAAGATAGATAGAATGAAGACAAAAGGAGATTTAGATCTGTTACGTAAGTATAGTGATTCAAGTCTATAATAAGTAATACTAGTTACGTATTAATATAAGAAGTGTCTTATATCTTTATTTATCCCGGGTACTTTGAATAAAAGTTAGTTAACTTCAATAATGAACAAAGTACAAAATCACCACAGTGGTCGATGACTTTGGGTACTACCTCTTTGTTGACAAAGTCTCTACGAATCCCATCTTCTCAACACACAAGATACTGGAACATTCTCGAATCCTGGGTCTGTTTAGTCGTTCGTAGAGTCACCATCTCACCTCAAGTTCATGACTGAGATCTGGGTCACCGGTCAGGGTAGGACAGAGACGGAGAGTAAAATTCTGAAAACTGACTCACCGACTTGACTTGACTAGTTGGTAAATTGAAGATAGAAAATCAAAAGAACAAACCTTCTACCTATAATAAGATTCCTAATTTACTCGATTAAATACATTACGTGAAATTTGTTCCTGACCGTGTCTGATTCGTGAACTACATTTACAAGCAATTTATTTGTTTTATTTGAAGAACCCTTCTTATACTTTCGTCCTCTCTCTCTTTCTCCGTGTACCTCAGAGGTTCTCGAACAAACAGACTTTATCTCCTAAGATGACGGCTTCTCATCTTTTTATCGAGGTCTTTCTTACTTCTCCGACTCGGTTTCACTTTTGTTACGGGTTAACACTTACACTGACCACTACCTTCATTTCAGACTACGACATTTCTTGTTATAACGGAACTTTGAACCTTACAATCCAGGTACTTAGTTCCATTTAACCTTCACCAGTTTGTCCTCTACCGTTCTCACTTGTAGATGTAAAATCCTTAGTCACTTGATTTCACCTGGTCTTACCCGTTTAAATTAACTCTATTGGAAATATAGATGATGAAACCCGTTCTTAGGGAATCTTCTTTACCATATCGGGAGTATCAGTTGTATTCTCAGGTTTTACGTCATGAACCCACGTCAGAGTTTTTACTACCTGACTAGAGACAAATAAAGGTTCCGTTTGGTGAGTTATAGTGTCATTAGGTTCAGATACAGGATTGGTGATTACGGCTTCTACGACTTAAACATCCAAGATACTTCTGGATGTTTTGGAAGATTTTAATTTCGGATTTTTTCTACAGGAAAAGTAGTCTACCCTGACCTTACTTTTTCATCCTTCAGTTCTCTATGGACCTCATTGTCCGTTCAAACCGGGACGTCATGTTTTACTTCATCCCGTTTCCGATTGTCTCAAAACGGTTTTCTTGTGTGACCAGTATCGTTTGTGAGAGAAGTCTGTTGTGTTCTCTTCTGAGATGTGTACTCGTAGTGTTCTCCCAGTTATGACTTTAGTCTAACTAATAAAAGAGACGTCGGTTTCTACCTCTTCGAGATATGTTAATCGTTCTAGTTCTGGTCCTCGACTGACACCGAGTCTAGTACTTGAAGGATGACGGTTTAAGTCTGAATTTAACTTCTTTCATCCCTTTTTAGTGATCTGTAAGTCCATACTGGGTTCAGTTTAGGGAACACTAATAAGTCACCTTCACTGTTTATCTCAATTCCCTAATCTAGATTATCTGTCTCACGGACTTTTTGATACCTACCTCAAACCATTGTAACACGTCCTCCACTCCTAGTTTTGTTACGGGTTCTTCTTCTTTACGTTTTTCCGTTTTACCAAAAGACTCCTCCGGAGTGTTTATCGACTCTGTTCTTCTCTTCGATTTCCGTTTCCTCTTTTCCTTTCTATAAGGGTAAACTTAGGTCTCAAGGTTTCTTATCGTTCCTTTCACTTCTTTCGGAAGGAGTCACTAGTTACGTTTCTTTATCTCCTTTTGTTTTCTTATCCTTTCTGACCTCTAGAGAAGTTCTTTTAATATCTATGGTTCCCTTGTAAAGAACGTTTCTACCCGTGTTATTTCTTGTCTTTACCATACCTGGATTATCTTCGTCTTCTATAGTTCTTCTCCACCGTTCTTATGTGTTTTCTTGATATGTCTTTTCTAGAATTACTGGGTCTATTGGTACTACCACACTAGTGAGTGGATCTAAGTCTGTAGGAACTCACGCTTCAGTTCACCCGGAATCCTTCGTAGTGATATTTATTTCGATCACCTCCACTACCTTAAAGTCGACTCGATAAAGTTTAGTATTTTCTACTACGACACTTTCACGACGTGAGTTATACGGTCGTTTAAACATTTTGAGTCGTCACCGGTGTCCTGACTTTTTACAGTCAAAAGTAAGGTTAGGGTTTCTTTCCGTCACTGTTTCTTACAAGTTTGATGATGTGAGTAGAGTATGTGATCGTTTCATTACGAGTTTTAAGAGGTTCGATCCGAAGTTGTCATACACTTGACTCTTGGAGGTCTACAAGTTCGACCTAAATCTTTTCCGTCTCCTTGGTCTCTAATTTAACGGTTGTAGGCAACCTAGTATCTTTTTCTTCTCTTAAGGCCTTTTTGTACAGGAAGACGAAATAACTGATGTGATTGCGAAAACTGACACACCTAGTGTTGTTTTATACCTTAAGAATCTCTACCGTTATCGTCTGGTGTAATGGACGGAGGACTCTTTAAACACACGTCCAGTTCTTCGTTGTCAATCTTGATCTATACCTTGTTCCTGACCAAGGTTTAACCCTTTCCTCATGTAGTTCCGATATATAAGAGTGTCACGGATAAATTCAATATGCGTTTAATGTAGTACGTTTTACGGTCCGACCTACTTCGTGTTCGACCTTAGTTCTAACGACCCTCTTTATCGTAATTGGAGTCTATTCGTCTACTGTCTACTGTGGTGGGAATACCGTCTTTCGTTTCCCCTTGATTTCTCGGAGAACTACTTTCACTTTCTCTTCTCACTTTCTCGACCGCATTTTGAGTTGTAAGTTTTTGACTTATAACACCATAGACCAGTGTTGTGAAGTACCGTTTATCTACCCCTATGTTACCTTTGTCACTGTCTGAAATAAAAGAACCCGAGGTTTTAGTGACGTCTACCACTGAAGTCGGTACTTTAATTTTCTGAGAACGAGAACCTTTTTTTCGATACTGTTTGGATCTGTCATCTAATTTTTCTTCTCTGTAACGAAACGACTGTTTCCAGGAGTATCAGTTTCGATACCTAAAAGGTCATCAGTACATACCTACACTCTCAGTCTGGTATTTCTTTCAACTTGTGACTTCTTACCTACGAGAACTTTACACTACAACCTCTTTTGACAACTCTCGGGGACCCTGACGTTCCTCTAGTTTGACCAGTTAGGATTCCCTTTAGTGAGGACTTATAAGTGACCTTCCTGACTATGACTTCGACTTCGAAGTTATGAAACCGGTGGACTATCCTCCTTGACTGAGTAACCTTTTCTAGGACTTCGACCCTTTTTGACTTCCGTCCTCCTCTTCCCCTGCTGTCTCCTACTCTACCAACCTACCATAATGACTGAACTACGTGTACTCAAACTCCTCCGAGGTCCACAACCACTAACTGTCCCTTCGGACCACATGACGTCAGGTACCCCAGCGTTTCTAAGACTGTACTGACTCACTGACTAGACTTGGCATGACTCCGAACCCTTTCACCTCCTTTACCCAGAACTCTTCAAGACGTCGGTTGTTAGTTTCAAACGTAAATGAAGTGTCTCACCCTCCTTCCGATAACAGGTATACTTCGTGGGGTAAAGACACACTTCTTACACCCACCCTTGCTTCTGGTCTTCGACTCCTGTCGTTCTCTCTCTGACACCTTCCGACAGAGGAAACAAGAAGTCAAATGTTGGTACTAACGAGTACACAAACAAACAAAACCCGTTACCCTGTACACCCTAGAATCAAGGGGTTCTCCCGTACATTGGACACGGAGGACGTCACCTTCAAAAGTCTGCATTGGCGACCTGACTTTCCCTTCAGGGACGAGTACACAACAATTCAGTGGAGTCTAAAAAACCTTATTGTCTACTCGATATGTAAATGAGTAAATTATTCCATTTTTTTTTTTCTTCAAGTTCATTATTTATTCAATTTTTATCCATACCCATTCCTCTATTAGTAACCCGACTTCTTATTCACTTAAACCCCGATAACCTCACTGTGATTACGAATCCAGCTAATAAATGATTCTCCATTGTGTATGCAAGCCTCTTCCGTTACCCTTGGGTGAGGTCATGAGAACGGACCTTTTAGGGTACCTGCTTCCTCGGACATCCGACGTCAGGTACGCCAGCGATTCTCAACCTGTGTTGACTCGCTGAAGTGAAAGTGAAAAGTGAAAGTACGTAACCTTTTCCTTTACCGTTGGGTAAGGTCACAAGAACGGACCTCTTAGGGTCCCTACCCCCTCGGACCACCCGACGGTAGATACCCCAGCGTCTCAGCCTGTGCTGACTTCGCTGAATCGTCGTCGTCGTCGTTGTGTATGTAATACAACTCCACGACCCGAGGTCTTTCCCATCAATACTTATTGAATGTCACTACCATTCACACTTCTAACACTTACTCATTTTTCTTTGTTAAATGAAAATTCATTTCTCTAGAAGTCTTATCACCCATCACACCCTAACCTAACTTCGTCTCTCTTTTCTTCTTCGCTCTTATGTCTCTCGACGAGAATGTAAACCCACCGAAACGGGAGACGTTGTTTGTACCCTACGGATGTCAGACAGGGGATTTTCCTTGATAACTACCTTTATAACAGAAGTCACTATTGAGAACGATCGTGATTTTCATACTAAAACTTAATTTAAACTTTTAAAGGAGTTTCGACGAAGAAGTTTCTGTTTACTGAGAAAGTTGTACAGATCAATTTATTTTATTACCTACACTTACCGAAACGTTTTGTAATTACACGATATTTTACATTCAGCAATAGCAGTACATGAGACACAATCTTTTATACGGTATTTTTCTCTAATAAAAACACCTGATTTATCAGTTTATACCCGACGTACTGTCGTGACACTTCAGTTCAGTATTGACTATTTGCTGACATGGGTCTCTCCTAACTAATTACACACCTACGATTGGAACTTCTTGTGCCGTCCATATTGTGACGTCACAAAAAATAAAACAAAAGAAAGAGACCGGGAAAGAACATATTTGATAAAAAGTCACTCATTTTCTGTATGAATAGTTTAAATTACTACTCAGACGATATCCCGTCCATCGAGTATATGTAGTTGGTATTCTTCACATGGCGACCTACACATTTGGTTCGAAGTCTATAGGTCCTTGTACGGGTTCTGGAACCTGATACTACCATCTGTCATAATATAATAAGGAAAGTCACTCTTATTATTGAACGGGTCATCTCATCTTCTTAACTCTAAACTTCGATCCGTTATACTTCAGTCTCTTACATGTGGATTCGGCGAACCGAATGATAAGTGAGTAAATGAATTGTCTCACGAATATGGATGTGGTTCCTAACTAGACTCGAAATATGTTCACAATATCATGAGTGCATTAGGAGTATCGTTAGGATACGTCATCTAAAAATAAAATATCGAATCTTTGACTCCGTGTTCGTTCAACTTATCGGAAGGGTTCCCGAGTGTCGATTCACTCACCTAAGTTTGTGTCCGTTAAACCAACCCCTTAGGTACGGAGACTGTGGTACTGTACGAGACACCAGTTGACGAAATACGATTTGACGAGATACGAGATACGAGACGGGGACGAGACACAATTTGACGGAAGTTGTGACATGGGTTGAAGTGTGTCGGTCTAGATTTCACTCGTACGGGAGGGAAATTTGGGCCCTCGGTCTTTAAGAAACTCCAAATGTTTCCTTCGTTACTCGTAAATACTAAGTCAACTACGAGAAAACTGGATGGAACCTCGTAGGTACGGACTTCCGTAGAAAAGCCTACGGTGGTTAAGTTAGGATCTACGAATTTAGGAACAGATACCAAGAGACACGGTCTGTCGTAAAGGAGGACGTATTTTATGTAGGAATAAGAGTAATGTAGAGAGGTATTTTGAAAGTAGTTAAACTTTTAACATTTTACGTAAGGAAAAATACGTCTGTAAATTAGATACCAATTTACTGTTATCTCATTATATAGGAGGACGTATGAGTTTATGGTAGAATTGAGACGTTAAACTTTTATTTAACTGTCAGAATTTTAACCGTACCCAAAATTCCTTTACTTTATGAGAAGTTGATGTCAGAAAACTCTTACAAATAGACGTTTTACTTGATATCCTGTGTGAGACCGAACTAGTTGTCTAAGATGAATTCTCTCCCAAGTCTGTCTTGATGATGAAACCGTTTAGAGTAAACCTGAATAAACACCCGGTTTACGACAAAGGAAGAATATACGCACCTACTTCGGTCTTGAAAGTTGGAGAGTCGGAGAGTTGGAGAGTGAAAATCTTTCTCACTTCAAATTTTATATTTCCACAACAAAAGTGAAGTGTGGGTTTACAGTCTCATTCTATAAGACTAAAGAGAACTAACCGAGGTCCACTACAATTCACCTTACGTCCTTTAATAGTTTTGGTTAGATAGAAGTTTCCGAAAGAAACTTTAATGTCCTAGACTTAGTTTTACATTTTATTTTAATAAAAATAAGATTCGAAGGAAGGTAGTAAAAAGTATGGAGAGAGAGATGGTTCTTCGTTCATTTTCTCGTAGAAAAGACGGGAGATCTTTCCAATAACATTCTCGAAATTATAAAAGACTTCTTTATGTCATAAAGAATTTGTTAGACTGAAAACGAACGACCCAAAGATTTCCCAAATTAATGATCGAAAGAGTTCCCAATTTTTACTTTTATAGGGGTACAACTGAGTAGTCGTATCACTGAATGTATAATTGTTATTTTACGTTTCGTACTTATTATTTCTTATGTCGATGGTGACCCTTTCCATTATGTACTGGTTGACATTAACAATTTTTCGGACCTATAAATTTATGACAGTGGATTCTTGAAGATTCGTAGGATTTTCTCATTCCCAGGACTAGTTTTAGGTTTAGATCATCTTTCATCGGGTAAGATCCTTCGTTCTACTTTATGTCTTATTAGTTTTTATATTAAGGTTTTTATGAGAACTTACAGAACAAAGTACTATACAATAACCAACTAACTATCGGAATTGAAAATGGATACTCAAACAATCTTTACGTGTTCGAACCCGGTGTTGGGTCTAGGAGACTTGGTCTTAGCTAAGTATACATGTAATTTCAAACTTTTTAGTAATTTTCACAAAAGTTCCTACCTTAATACACTTATTAATGATAAAATTTTTTGTTATAGTGTATGGTTCTCAATTGCCAGTAGGAATAAAAATGCCACCCTAGTTGTAAAGTATTACCCTTTTTAGGAAGATAACTAGACCTTTCTATTACTGACTATGTCTTAATAAAAAGGACCACCTCGTTTTCGTCAAGAAATCCCCTTCCTTATAGCGAGTAGTCAAAGTCATTGTCGTTTACGGTTGAACTGGACGTAACAATAAAGACTGTACAGTGGAACGTAAAGAGTAGTGTAATACGACCACTTAAGAAAAGAAAGGAAAAAATAAAAACCGAGTCTCTTCCTTTGACTGGAGTTCCAACGGTGTCCGTAAACCATTTTCCTAGGAGGAGACAAGACAAGCTAGACTCCGTAGACGACGTCGTCGAAAATGGACTCACTAAAATCCTCGAATAGTTAGTACTCTGACAACTCTATGGACTCGGTAGTTCGGTCGTAGAGAGAGTACTCTACTTTTGAGCACAATTATTATTTGATTTCGACACTATCCTCTCCACCCTTTTTATCTTTAGTCTCACCACGGGACTTCGACCCTCCCTCGACCACTTTCTCAGCCCTGATTCTCTCCTCTCTATATGGAATTCAGTGCACCCTCCTACATCTCGTTTATCTAGAAAGCCGTCGTCGTCGAAACCCCTCAGGTACCGATAGTCAGTGAGGGATGAGGAAGAACCGACGGATTGTCGTCCCTATCGTGGACGATGGTGTGCAAAGAACTAGATACTAGAGCCTCTTCCAAATACGACTTAAAAGATCCTTTCTTCTATACCGACACTCTGTGTTTCTGGCGTAATAATGAAAATTATCAAATATAATCGACTTCCTAATCTCCTCACGTCCACCGAAAAATTGGGTCCTCGGTGAATCCGACACTTATCTCTCTCGACGACAGGGTTTCTAGACCCACTCTTTCAGGTGGCACCGTCACAGTAACTGTGACAGGCAGTGTAACGTCTGAGTAAGGAAGAGCCGTACCTCTCCGGCTACAACATTGATCCTGGAGACTCAATAAGGTCGACTGAAACGACAGACATACAAAAGTTACTTTCCTAACAGACAGTCCCAGTTTTATCTGAATGTTGACATATCGATTCGAAAACATTTACTCCTTCTTTTTAAAATCGGGACAATCTGATCCTTATTCGTGGGGTGATTTCGACAAAAGGTGGAAAAGAATGGGATGGTTATAAGTGTACGTGTTACACTCGACGGGACCAACAGACTGACCACAGAACCTAAGGTAGTAATGTTGAGGACAGATAGGAGGTGTCTCGTAGGTGTAAGGCATGGTATTTGACATTCCATCCAGTACGGTGAATAGACGATATGCGGGAGGTCACAGAAGAGTAGGGTAGGTCTCCTTTTAGACTTCAGGGTTGAAACCGTCTGTTCGGGACAAACTACACCGACGGGTGGGTGGGTGTGAGATACGGTAGACTGTAGTAGAGGACGGAGGGAGAGGTAACGGGTCGGTGGGACCGGAAGAGGTAGGAATGTGTATGTAATGTATTCCGCAAAGAGTGGAGTCCCAGAGACGGACCCAATATTAAGGGGGTCACTCTATAATTAGGAAGTAAAATTCAAAGATGAGTTCTCAATGGGGTGGACTCTTTGACGAGAGTCGTGGAAATATTAGGGATAAGAGGTTGTGAACATATTAAAATTTTGTAGACTATGTAATATATCA
The DNA here is from genome assembly GCA_006410555.1 of Capra ibex. Lineage (NCBI taxonomy): Eukaryota > Metazoa > Chordata > Mammalia > Artiodactyla > Bovidae > Capra > Capra ibex. The sequence continues at coordinate 52,034,681 of SJYO01016970.1, read as the reverse complement.
ACAAAAAAGGTGATATAGAGAAGGGGTTGATCCTTTATTGAGACATGTTCACCTCTGAACAAGTAAAACAAACGATGACAGAGAGAGACTTCTTTTTATGATTCTTTTTACAAGTCAATGATAAACACTTGCTTACTAAAAGTAACAAACAAACGTGTGGACCATGAAACGAGTAAAAGAGTGAGAAACCAAGTCTTCATGAAAAAGTGGAAACACGAAAACACGAAAGGATAAAAAAGGTCAGACCCCACAGGACAATGAGAGGTTACAGTCCTACAAGTTCAGAAGGAAAAGAAGTTCATGGGACAAAAGGTTCTTTGGAAGGGACGTAGACAAAAGTCTCGACCGACACAGAAGATTAGGTGGTCGTGGCAGACGAAGGGAGTGACGCGTAGAATTCAGGAGAGACGGGACATAGTCGTGATAAGTAGAAGACCTTCGAAATTTCGTCCCGGTCCAGACCGAATAAGAACAAGGGTTGATGGGGGACGGTGTACGAGGAACAACGAAACATGTACCTTCCACGATTACATGTAAACCATTCAGTCATAACGACTTATCTAAACAAAAGGACACCGTTGTGACTAAACTACCACTACGAGACCAAGAACCTATTCTTTACCATCGTCTCACTAGAGCATTAGGACATCAAAGAGAAAAAAGGGGGTTTTAGACAGGAATTACTGACCAACCAAATCACAAAGCACACACTCTTCCCATCTTTTTTAAAACGAGAACTCAGACTAGTAAATTAAAATAAAATCACTTTCGAACTTCCTTTTTGTGAGTAGGTTCTCTGTTTTATGAATTATTAGTCTTTCAAATAACAAAACAAGTCGACTGAGTGATGGTCCAGTCTAATCATTGATCCCCTTTCCAAAGATAATGTCCCTTGAGACAATGGTAGAGAGTGACGGACTTTTTAGAAAAAAAGACGGAAAGACTACTTTGGGCAGAGATATAGGATCACGTCCCAATTCTTCCCTTTTAGTTCTCGTCCGTCATCGATACGAATCTTTCAATCGACAAATTTTTAGACTAAAAAGAAGCGTACCTAAAAAGTTGAGATTTGACAGTCCTAAGACGTAATCTTCAAGTATCACATGAAAAAAAAAAAACACTTGTCGACGAGATTAACCCGTTCAAAACGACACCACTGTAATCCCGAGTAATCCGAAAAGAATAGTCTCCACCTTCGACACTCTAAAGTTGGTTCGTCTCCTAAATCTAAGATTTACTCTTTATATCTAATCGTAAAGTGTATTACTTTATTACCTGAAGCCACAATGGAAAGATCACTGATTTCGTCCTTGAATTTAGGTAACATCCCAAGGAACAAATTAGTTATTTATTTGTCCTCTGTGTCTCCTAAATAAAGAAGACACCGGTGTTTGTGGTAGTAAAAAGAATTAATAGTAATCCAAACGGAGAGGACGAAAGTCTAAAAAACGTTCATTTTTCGAAGAGATGAAATTCTTTTCCCTGTACGCTAAAGAACAACACAAAAGACAGAGTATGAGTGTCTCTCAAGACGGAAAAGACACCGTTATGGACATAAAGAATTAATTTTAGATTATTTCAGTTTCCAATACGTTCCAAAGGATCCGACGGAATTTCTGGTCGCTAAAGTTGTCTCCACCTGTTTCCAGATCCGTCGACATCCTCTCTTTTTTTTATCAAGCTTGAAACCTAGGTGTCTACCAATACGGACGGTTGACAATACTCGGTTACTTATAGATGGGATAGTAAACAGTATAAATAACGTCACGTATTACGACATTAAAGAGTACCGTACCAATAAATAGAACGACACAAGAGACTTGTCGATTTTAACGTCGGTACAACCTCGTATGTATATGGAAAACCCAACGTAGAAATTTTTCGTCGGTACGTTCGACCGTATCCGGAGGGGTAGGTTCCTGACCTCGGACAATGTTTTCGTTGACTAGTACCCTTTAAGACTGTTGTTGACTTCGACACGAGGGTCTGAACAAGAGACACAAATCGGTGTCTCGGATTTCCCTTACCTTTGGAAGGTAACGCGAAGGAGGAAGAGGTGCCACGGGCCGACCAAAGGGACTTCACCACCGGTGACCTCATCACTCATGACGGTGTAGACCTTCCAAGAGACCTCACACGTGTCTTGGAAGGTTGAAATGTCATCCATTCACCCGAGGTCCTTCCTCATCTAACTCCCACCCTCTTTCTTCCGAACTCCATGAGTCAGTAACTAAAGACTGTCGGCAGGCCCCCGTGACACTACAGCTTTCCTCGTCGTCCTTGTGGACAGAGATGACCGTGGAGGTGACAACCGTCCCCACTCAGTCACTTATCTTCGGTGTACTACGGACCACTGTCTTCCACACTGAGTGTCCACCCGTTTCTCGTAGAAGTCCCATGGCAACGAGTGGACGGTGTAGAGTCGTAGGTACTACTTAGTGACCCAGGTTTACCCCAGAACTCAACCCCATTTAAAAACACGTGTAACCGCGAATGTACTTACCGTCTACACTTTTACATCCACGGAGAGTATGTTTGTCCTAATCAACGTAAGTGAGGAACTCCACACTTTGAGTGTCAAACAATATCCAGTGAGACGTCAAACACTATTTCCCCGATAATCGGTGAGTCTTGGACATCTCGTATAGTTTGGAGTGAAATCGGTAGCCAAAAGGGATCTCACCAAAGTTAGTCTTTGCATTTGACATTAATAAAGAGTCTCAGGACTCTGGAGAAAAAAGGGAAGTCTCATCCCTGTACCAGGAATTCAGAAGTCGTCTCCTCTTCTCTCCGTCGTTCCGGTAATTGTAAACACAATTTTCCGACTTCTAATTCTACGGTTTCAGGAATTGGGACGGAATTGAGATTATCAGAGTAGAGAGTGAGGGAAAGTCAAGACCTTATGTACCGTAAGGAAGGACGGAGTCCTGAGTCGTGTCGGTTCTAAGATTCCGTTCCATCGAGTCTTCTTTTTCCTCCGAGACTTTTAGCTTAAGAATTTCAAATGAAGACTTTACATGAAAGGGAGTACTTTGTTATTTTTCTCTCCATAGACGCCTTCGAGATTACCACCGACTCCTGGTTGGTGAACCCAATAGAATCCAGATTTTTCGAGATGAGTCGTCTTCCTTTTTACTCACTTACTGAATCATGTTGGTACTCTTTGTGTGTCTTTGGAGAGCACTTCTATCAATCTCTTCAGTTCTGAGTCTTTCTTGTTCTCTGAAAACTTTTTACAGCTTCTCCTGTTCTCCGAAAATTCAATAGTAGTCGTGAAGCACAAACCTCACCGCCACGTACCAGTCACTTGTTGTATTTTTAGACGAGAAGGGACAAGAGCAAACGGAGACAGAGTGTCCAATCCGTCTTACGACAAGACTGGTCCTTCTCACCTTCTCCTCCCTATTCTGTCGACCAACCGGTTATATACCTCTTTCTAGTGGTCTCTTGTTACAAATCTAAAAGTGTAGGAGACGAAGGATACTTCTACTCTTAGTGACACAGTATCGAGACCTCCCTCGTCCCTGTTACCCCCTTTACGATCCTCAGGTTTCCAGAGCCTCAAGATCTTCCTTGCCATATAATAATTTGTCACCAAGTCCATGTACATTTTTCCCTTTGCGTTAACCCTTACTCACGGTGTCAGTGTCTCGAGTCTCGTACCTCTCGTCGTCCCTGTTGTGACTCAAGTCAATTTACACAATTACTCTCGTTTCACCTACGATGGTGTGTTTTTGAAGTCCAACCTGTTGCACACGTGTTTCTTCTTTTTAGGAATTATGTTTCGGTACTATCAACAAAGTCCGGAACTACTATCTACCCTTCCCCCTGACACCGAGTGGACTTTAGGGAGGTACGACCAGAGGGGATGGAGGACTTTATGTCGGTCAAAAATCTTCTCAAAAAGATCGTATACTGAGATGAGAAACAGGAAGGAGGAATAGTAGTAAAGAGTGTTGAACTAAACTTGAGAATGTAAACTTTATTTCGAGTAAACATAACCCTTCCGTTAACTTGGCACTTTCTAGACCAATCGTTGACAAACAACTTTTCCATTGACTCTCTTCTAAACGATTTTGCAAACGAAGGACCAGTGGAGCCTGTTAGATTACCGAGACTAGGAACCAAAAGAGTAGAACCTTTACCCTTGTTATCGACCCACCATCACGAAAGAGGAGAGGTCTATACAAAAAAACGGGTGCAAAAGAGACCAGAGAGGGACCCCAAAGGTAAGTAAAGTAAAAACCGAACATACTGTGTCGTGTAAAATAGTCCGAGTGTCCTAAAACAAAAAACCGGTAAGATTCATTTATTGTTTGAGAGAATTTATCAACTTTACACTGTTCTTTACTTTTATTTCGTCTTTCAGTTAGTCTCGTACAACCCAGATTAACGGTAAATATGCCAACATTTACTAGAGTTCCACGGGAGGTCGAACGATGTAAAGGAGAGACGGTGAATGTGGGACGCACCACATTAACTTTCTGACTGACTTTCCCCTACGTCCAAGATCGTCCTCGAAACGGTGATTAATGGTTACACTGAAACCTGTTTAGAAAAATGTAGGACCGAGACAAAGGAGTAGTCGTGTCATTTACCCAACTGGATATAATAGAGAGTCCAGGAAAGGTTGAGGTCTTAAATTTTCCAGGTACTAAAGGTCGGTTTTTGATACAATACCTTACTCCACTGTCGTACATATTCACGTTCAACTAATCCCTTTATCGTAACCTAAATAGAAAATTTAACCGGAAGTGTCATTATTCAATGACACATTTCTATGTCTTTTCTCTCTATGTAAAATGCATTCACAAGTTCCTTCGTATCGAATAAAGTTTGTTACCAAAGACTTTTATTGGAAAGTAAGAAACGAGAATATAAAAAGGATTACCTACCGTATTTTACCTACGAGTCGGACTTATCACCGAAAGTAAGTTAAAATTCAGTGGGGCAGTACAATACATGACGACGAAAGGTGCAATCGACTGTAACGTCCTACATTGTGTTACGTCTCACTTCTCAATCTTTACACTGTACCGTACAGCCTTTGTTACGAACGAAAAACGTCTAGTCAATAGTAAATTTCCGACCATAAATCTTGGTAGAAATCTATTAAGTTATCGAGACGTAGAGAACATCCCTTCTGCAGTTGGACTCAATTATAAAAAAACGAATAGTCTATACTACCCTGTTCTACTGTGATTTTGCCAACTTTATTTGATAGGTCTTACCCACATTTTTTTTTTAGTTCGTTTAGAATTCCTGGAATCCCCAACGAACCTAACTAAATGACGTTGGTACCTTTAGTTTCTTTTCTACAATTAACAGTCTTTGACAAAAGGTCCTATTTATTTGGGTCCGTAAAGGGTAACAATAACAGACAGGACTATGTAGTGTGTAGTGTCAGAAGACACTGTAATGTCAGAAGATCAAAACTAAGAGACCACCGAGTCTTCCATTTCTTAGAAGGACGTTACGTCCTCTGGGCCCAAGATAGGGATCCAGCCCTTCTGGGGTACCGCTTCTCTTATCGTGGGGTGAAGTCATAAGAACGAACCTCTTAAGGTATCTGTCTCCTCGGACCGTCCGATGTCAGGTACCCTAGCGTTCCTCAACCTGTACTGACTCACTGATTGTGTGTGTGTGTGTGTGTGTGTGTGTGTGTGTTACATTTCCTTTTCTACAAAATTGACTTAACTTGACTTGACTTCCGAACTGAGTACATTAACAGGGGACTCAACTGAGTCCGAGTGATTAGACATCCATGTTACGTCAGTGTAATAGTTTCTACAGAGGTTAAACTGTCCGAGAGTGATAGCGAACGAGTTCGTAGTACGTACGAATGAACTTTACCAGTAAGGTCACTAAGGGTGTTCACGGACTCCCTACTGGTCGGTAGTTTATAACGAGACGAAAGGGAGTCCGTGAGGTGGGGAGACTACCCGTGTAATTCCTGTTCTGTCTCGGGGAAGACGGTTTGACTTCCTGTCAGACATCGTTTTCCCCCTACTCCTGACAGAGGGTGAAACACAACCCTAGACAACCCACCTACTTTTACCACTACGACCACGGACGTAAGAGACGGGTGTACCTCAATACACTTGATCTCACGACCCCAAAATAGACCTCGGGAAATAAGAGGACCCACGGTCTGTCTCTTATGTTTATCCATTCACGGTCGTGGACCCAGTAGAGAAGTTAGTCGTTTCAGTAACTACCAAACCTTCAGTAAAAATAAGAGAATCCTACTGAAAGAAACCTTTCAAGAAATAGGGGACTTCGTTTATTTTAAGATAGTCTAAGAGAAATGATCAAAAGGACTCTCCAGGTCTGTTAAAAGACTTTATGTCGCCACTCCAGTAAAGTTCAACCCCAGGGACTGCGAAGTAAGTTGATCGTGAAGACTTTATATAAAATACGTACTTGCTAAAAGAAGAATAAGGAGAGGAGAGGTTTTTCAAAACAAACAAACAAACAAACAAAAGAAATCCTCTAACCGAATTTAACTTTTTGACTGTAAATCTCCATGAGAATAGACTCTGGTCCTTTGTTAAAGGTTTATTTTGTGTTAATCATCTCTTCCCTGTATGAGAACCTTAAACCCAAAGAGGTCAATCGTGGAAATTTATATGTCTTCCGATAAATAATAATTCATTGAAATTAAATTGACGTCGGTACTCTAATTTTCTGCGAATGAGGAACCTTCTTTTCAATACTGGTTGGATCTATCGTATAAGTTTTCGTCTCTGTAATGAAACTGCTGATTCCAGGCAGATCAGTTCCGATACCAAAAAGGTCATCAGTACATACCTACACTCTCAACCTGACACTTCTTCCGACTCACGGTTTCTTAACTACGAAAACTTGACACCACAACCTCTTCTGAGAACTCTCAGGGAACCTGACGTTCCTCTAGGTTGGTCAGGTAAGACTTCCTCTAGTCGGGACCCTAAAGAATCCTTCCTTACNCGGTGGAGTACGCTTCTCAACTGAGTAACCTTTTCTGAGACTACGACCCTCCCTAACCCCGTCCTCCTCTTCCCCTGCTGTCTCCTACTCTAACGACCTACCGTAGTGCCTGAGTTACCTACACTCAGACTCACTTGAGGCCCTCTACCACTACCTGTCCCTCCGGACCGCACGACGCTAAGTACCCCAGCGTTTCTCAACCTGTACTGAATCGTTGACTTGACTTGACTTGACTGAAATTGACTTACTAGTGTGTAGACACGACTTCATACCTTTATTAAATTTTTCACATCTTCATTGGTTTGAGAAGTCTTGTTCGATTACTACCTATTATATATTAGGTTGAAAGAAGAATCACAAACTCATCTGGATACAGATATGTTCCTTTCGTACAAACTCAGTAAAATCTTAACAGATCGTAAAATTGACTATAAATAGAATCTTAGATTTGTGATAAATCACTGTAAAAATTATATATAAGACTACGTTTCAATAAAATCACGTAACGTATATTAGTGTGAATGTATTTACCTCACACTTTTTTATAAATGAGGACGTACATACAACGATAATTTCAATGGACGTAATTTTTTCTCGAAACATGAGTGTCGGAAAGTATTTAACATACAATTGTAATTACCTGATTTACAACTAAATCTTTACCGATCCGTGACTGTACAAAGTAAATAACGAATATATTGTAAGAGACAAAGTTATTTCTCACAGAGAACAGACACAAGATGTTATATACCATCAGGAAGTATGATTATCGTTTTATAACGACGGGAAGTACCAGTATTTACTATTATGACTGTTTCTATACATCCTTACATAGATTGTCTAGTTATACACTAGTTATCAAACAACGTGTGTCTCACCTTTTGAGATATCGGTGATGACCATCTCAGAGTATTGAAACAGAATTTGAACCCTTAAGGTATATGTTTATTTATATACCTGAGTTCATTAATTAGTTCTTTATCACATTGGCTATTTACACATGTACGTTGTGGAACCAAAAGTAGAAGTGTCACATGAAGAGAGAGCAAAGAAGGTAAGTAAGATAAAGACAAACAAAGAGATGGTCCGAACCCAAGTAGACAACAGAGGGTCGTGCAGATAGAATCAGTTCAACACAACTACCGTGACAGACAGATGAACCGTCCAGGAACGAACACCGTTCTGGATGCCACCGGTCGCAATTGTAGGTGCTACGTGTGAAGAGTCGGTCCGGGAGGTGACACGAGACACCTATGACTTTACTTACTCGGAGACAATCAAATCACTTCCTCTGTCCTCTTCCGGAGACAACTAAAAGGACGGGGTCGGAAGTAAGAGATCAAAAGAAGAAACAAACCAGGAGTAAAAACGAAACCCCTTTATTAGGAGGAGTGTCTATATCGTTACAATTCGAACAGTTAGTTCCGGTTCCTTTCCCTGGGTTGGGTTCAATATAGTGACTCTAAAGACCCCCTTTCCTTAGAACCCGTCTCCTTGACTCGTGACTCTTATCAAGGTCCGGTAAGGGGGAACCACCACCACGGGATTCTCTAGTAGGTAAGTAAGGTTGTGGTGTTGTAGATTACGACGAGCCCAGAGGTGGGAAACAATTCGAGACAAGAAGTCGAAAAAGAAGGAGGGACATTCGTTAGGATATAGGAAGGTTACTAAAGGAAAGATCTAATTCTTTGACAACCAAGGACGTCAAACGGTGGTTTCTTTGTTAGTTCTATATTTACCAACTTTACGGTGTTCTGTCTTATCCTGTAACAGGTCTTTTCCATTGTCACAAATAAACTGAAGATCTTGTGTAAACATTCAAACGATTTCTTTGTTGAATACCCCACTAATTTCATCCAAGGAGAAAGGGTAACATGTTGTGTCAAAAACCTTGAACACCGGTGTCATGTTGTCTGCGAACAACCAAAAGAACAAAATCACAATACAGTTAGATAAGGGATACCGAGTTTACCATTTCTTAAACGGACGTTACGTTCTCTGACCCCAAGCTGGGGACCCAGTCCTTGTAGGGGACCTCCTCCCTTACCGTTGGGTGAGGTTATAAGATCGGACCTCTTAAGGTTCCGGTCTCCTCAGACCACCCGATGTCAGGTACCCCAACGTTTCTCAACCTGTGTTGACTCGTTGATATGAAAGTGAAAAAGAAAGTACAATGAGATATCGTTTACTATATGACGACATTTTCAGTTCAAATTTAGAATCTTATAAAAGACCATCGTCCTTTGTTCATTTTTACATATCCACCGTTTATTAGTGGGACGTACTTGTTAATTGTAAATAAAATTTCAGAGAGATTAATACACAAACGTTTGTAAAAGTTTGAAACGTACGTCCACCTTTACTATAAAAAATCTGGTACTCTGGGTATGGATTCCGTTGAAAGTCCTAAACTCTTATCTTTTATTAACGGTACTGACGTTTTACAGTTTGTGTTGACTCGCTGACTCGTGTATGTATATGTATGTTTTGTTTTTCGCCGGAGTATCTTTCTATGTGTAAACTGGAATCACTTAAATCTTCGAAAAGAAATGTTTACAACAGTTTGTTAATTTAAAAGTTTTTCAAAATGATACCTTTTAAAATACCTATTTATCTTTTTTATAATATCACTTGAGGTACATACATAAGGAAACGAAATCGTTCATAATTGAGTATCCGTTAAAATAAAGAGATGAGCGGTGTCTTCTTCCCTTTAGAGGGAGAGGTAAATAGAACCTCGTTTAGGGTCTACAGTATAGTTAAGTAGACATTTATAAAGTCGTACAAGGAGATCTTACTGAAAAGAGAGAGGGAGAGAGATAATTTGTATTGTTATATTACTCGTGTAGATCGTTTTCAAAGACTAGGAAGACACCGTAGTTATATGTCAGTCATAAGAATAAAGGTCGGACCAGAAGACACCTTCTCCGGAACCCCAGGAGTCTAGTGTTTGAGAGTCGGGGAAATAATAAAGTCGGAGCCTCAAAATACGTACGAGTTCGAGGAAGGACGTCCGTCACAGAGTGAGACTCGCACTCAGGGTACAGGGATCCTTGGTTTCCTTCTGTCGTGTGGTAACCCTTATGTCAGGTAGAGTTTTCAGCCTCCAGTATTTTTGAGTCCCCGTTGTGACACGGAGGACATAACGTTCTTCTGTCAAGAGTCGTCGGAAAGTACACGAAGGGTCGCCGGGTCCGTCTTAGCGGGGGATCCGTATCCGTTGGACGGACTACGTTGAAATACAGTCGCAAAGGAGGAAACGTCACTATGAAAAGGGAAGGATGTTAAGATGAAGGACTTCACTGTCGAGTTCGGGAACCCCTTATTTGTGACACTATGGAAATATGAAGACAAAAATTTATGACTGAGACCTAGGTTTATTGTAATCAATATCAAACAACGATATTAATCAAGAGAAAAACTTTTAACACCAGTTTATGTATATTGTATTTCGAATATGGTAGAATTGGTAAAAATTTACATGTCAAGACAATTCAAGTTAATTGTAACACATCGGTAGTAGAGATAGATAAAGGTTTTGAGAAAAGTAGAACATTTTGACTCTGAGATATAGGTAAAAATTTGTTATTAAGTAAGGAGGGAGGAGGGACTGGGGACCGTGGAGGTAAGATGAAAGACAAAGATACTTAAACTGATGAGATCCATGGAGTGTGTCATACACAGAAAACCATTGACTGAAGAATATGAAACGTACTACAGGAGTCTAAAGTAGACACAATGTCATACACGGTCTTGAAGGAAGGAAAAATTGTGTCTTATGATCAGGTAACATACATATATGATGTAAAATAAATAGGTAAATAAATACCACCCGTGAACTTAACAGAGATGGAAACCCAATAACTCTTATTACGACGATACCTATACCCACATACTTGTAGAGGAACCCTGGACTGGAAGTTAAGAAAATCCAAATACGGGGTTTCACCTTAACGATCTAGTTTACCAATAAGGTAAAAATGTAAAGGTGGTTGTTATGAAACCGGTGGACTACACTTTTCGACTGAGTAACTCGTTTGTATAACCTTTTTTCGGACTGTGACCCTTTCTGACTCCGATCCTCCTCTTCTCCCACTGTCTCCTACTCTACCAACCTACCGTAGTACCTGAGTTACCTGTTCAAACTCGTTTGAGGTCCTCTATCACTTCCTGTCCCTTCGGACCATACGACGTCAGGTACCCCAGGTTTCGTAGCCTGTACTGAATCGTTGACCTGTTGTAGTTTGTTGTCATATATTCTCAAGGTGAAAGAGGTATAGGAGGGGCTATGAACAATAAAACAATATATAAAAATTGTACTAGTCATCTTAAAATAAAAAAATTTAGATTTTACTTTTTTACACGTTGTAGTCTCATAAACTTTATGACCCGAGACTCCCGACATAAGTAAGGAGGGAGGACCCACCCTCCTCTCCCCAGTCCAGACGACCATTTACAGGTAGAGATGTGATTTTCAAAAAACAAAAACTATTATTGGTGGGTTACCCACACAAAATCAAGAGAAGATTAGTTATTCAAAGAGGAAAGAGACAGAGATAGAAAGAGTTTCTTTGTTCTACCAGGATAAAAAGGTAGTAGTCTCAACAAAACTAACATACGGAATTATCAGTTAAATATTACGTTCTGAATATTTTTGGGTAATCAGAACTTAAACTCAACCTGATAGCCACTCCATACCTGTGTACTATATAAAATAGGAAAAAGGTTTAATGTATAAAGGATTAAAACAAGGGATATTTCCGAATCTTGTCACTGGTTGGGTTCGTCGTTTACTGGTGGGGTCGAGTGTAAAGGGGTATACGTATTCGGTATTGAAGAAACTCTTCTCCGACTAAAGTCTAAACCCCATCTTTTACGTGTTTATTCGTGTCTTTAGAACAGTATAGACTTCCATTTAGGTGATAGTTTCTGATGACTCTAACAAAGTTTTCCTGACCGATTTCTGACGGATTAAACCCGTACTTATTTCTATTATCAACGTTACTTAATTTGTGTAGTTTATGTAAATTTATTTATTTAATTTTTACTGAAATTTTATTTTTCTAAGTAATCAGTACAACACTCCTAGTATACTTAGGTTAAGTAATAAAATTTTCGACCATTCATTTAATTATCTCATTTCGAAAATAAGACGGAAAAGATATGATTGACGTCGATTCTATTAGTGTAATGACTACTCGACCAAAGAGAAACATTTTACGATATCAAGTATTTACTTCTTTTTGTTATAATGTCATTATAAAACGTCGAGGTCGAACAACCTACATCGTCCCACAACTCGTGGTCTCAGACGAGGGTAGTACTTCGTCTGTTACTGGTCTGTGATACACGGAGGGTCACCTTCAAGTCCCGTAGTAGAGATTTCGTTAGAACTGTCATTTTTGACTTATCGTAATTTCGACACCTAAATGGATGGTTAAATATTCTTTATACCTGTTTTCCCTTGTTAACACAAAAAAAGAATTCAATAAAATACATTAATTAAAGTCTTTGTATTATCTGTACCTTCACCTTACTGACGTTTAGGAAACACGTTTCATTCGGATCTGAAAAAGTCTTTAAAGTATGTCTTCGTGTATTCATAAACGGACCAAGTCTGAAAACAGAATTCTTCCTCAATTAGGATCACCGTTTCCTCCGAAAAAATCTCTCCAACCGTGAATTGTGTTACGGATAATAAAGAGATCTGTAGGATAGAAGAATAGAACGAGAACCAAAACACTTCTTTCTACTTTCTTTTAACGATCGTGAGACATCGTGACACACGAACTAAAAATCATTAGAGTCGAACCTAAGTCTTTAAAATTTACAAAAGGGAAGACTTTTTTCCTTTTTTTTTTTTATTTCTCACTCTAAGTTTATTCCCCGGTTGTCCCTCTCCCTGTCAATTTAACCTAAGATATCACAAGTCAAGGGACTGATGTTCTTATTAGGATAATTATCAGAACAGAAGACTGGAATACTTCAGGCCTAAGAAACAACGGATAGACGACTTGTGTGTGTAGAGAGTCACTTATCACTTTTAGATTTTTTCAACTTTATGGTTGAATTTTCAATAAACGAAATGAACCTTTGGTTCCTTCTTAAGATCCTCGATACAGGATACAGTTCAGGTCCTTACAATTACATAATAAGTCGAGTCACTAATTATGGTCTTGAGAAAAACATACTCTCGTTCGACATTTGACGTCCTACTGAGTATTACTAAGGTGTAGACTTCCGTTCAATAAATGACGAACAAAGTTTAGACAAGTACTAATTACGAATAACGATTTTTATATAACACACCACAGTTAAATCAAGAAGTTTGTAAATTATTAATAAGTAATTTATACATTACTCACGGTCGAGACATGGTCCACAATATGACCCACTACCCTGACATATTTACTCGTTCTAGATGTGTAAGAGAGGTGAGACCCTCCAAAATAACCCAATCGGTTTTTCAAATAAACCCAAAATGACATTCCACCATGTCTTTTTGGACGTGTTTGAAAAACTCTCAGGGAACTCGTCGTTCCTGGTCACTTTAGAATTTCCTTTACTTGGGACTTATAAGAAACCTTCCTCACTACAACTTCGACTTCAAGGTCATGATCCGGTGGACTACACTTCTCGACTCAGTAACCTCTTCTGGGAGTTCGACCCTTTATGACTCCCGTCTCCCTCTCCTCCTACTGTCTCCTACTCTACCAACCTACCGTAGTGGTTGAGTTTCCTGTACCTCAAATTCGTTCGAGACCCTCCACTACTACCTGTCCCTTCGAACCGGACGACCTCAGTACCTCAGTGTTTCTCAACCTGTGTTGAATCGTTAACTTGTCGTTATCAAACCACCTAAAAGATCCGTTCGTGTACGGTTCTACCTTAATCTTCAAGTTCTCCAACCTCCTTTATGGACACTCCCTAGTGTCCTCTTCCCTCACTCTCATCTACTCCCCTCGGGTCTGGGACTGTGTCCGGACTGTCACGACGTCCTTCTCTCCTTCTTTCCTCTCATCCCATCCCTCTTGGATATAGATGTCACGTCGGGACTCTTTCAGAGTTGGTCCGACTACCCTTCGTTTTTCTCCTCAGTGTAGTCAGAACTTCAGGTATTTACCGGGTCGAACTTATGAAGACGACACGAATCAGTAACCGAGTCTCCTCGAGACCGTTTCATACCGGAACCATACTTACGATACCACCTCGGTCATCCACCCCGTTGACCTTCGTCAGTCGAGTGACACGTTCAAGAAAGGTCGTCCGACTAGATTTTCCACTCCACGGTACCGACATCGTTACCCCCTCCGTGTGTGACTTGTTTACCTATGTTCCATCCCACATAATACCATCTCTGTCATACCCCCGTAAACCACCATGTCGGTCTCTTCAAATACCGTCAACAAGTGACAGGAAGGGACAAGACGAGAGACAACATCCCTTCTTGTAATAAGGCCAAAGAAATAGGACACGGAAAGTCTATCCAAGTAGGTACTCTCCATCTCGGTCCTCTGGCCTTCCACCGGTCCCTCCTCTCGGGTCACCTTCAGAGGGAAAGAGATAGACGGGAGAGGTTAAGGAGATCGTCATTGAGACAGAGAAGACTCAAGGAGTAAAATACCACGATCGAAAAAACTTTTCGGTACTAAAGACCCTGGGACGAACAACGGTAGTAGAAAAATAACGTGTCTCTATTATCATCGAGGTAAGACAATAATCAGAGACAATGATTGGAAAACAGAAGGACAGGGGAATAAATGAAAGTGTCGAAAGAGTAGTAGAAACATTATCTAAGGAACATAATTTAGGGGAGACAAACTTTCTGGTTTTCCTGAGACTAAAACATCTATTTGGAACTCACCATCTGGACCAGACCTTCTACGGTATCTCTTCTAAAGAGATTACCTTACTGTAAATTCGAATTTGGACCCTCTACCCTCCTGGATAGGTCTTACCTGAATAGTATTACGACTATAAGTCAGTGAGTTAACACAGGCTAAAAAACGCTACGGTACCTGATATCGTAAGGTCCGAAGGGACAGAAAGTGATAGAGGGCCTCATACGAGTTTGAGTGCAGGTAACCCAGTTACTATGATAGGTTGGTAAATTAGGAGACAGTGGGGGAAGAGGAGGACAGGAGTTAGAAAGGGTCGTAGTTCAAGAAAAGGTCACTCGTCCGATAAACGTAGTCCACGGTTACGTAACCTCGAAGTCGTAGTCAGGAAGGTTACTTATAAGTCTTAACTAAAGGGAATCCTAACTGGTGAAACTATAGGAACTGCAGGTCCCCGACAAGAACCATTTCGTGAACAAGTAAAGGAAAATAAAATCTACTAAACAATCTAAAGTTTCTCACATTACTAAGTTTCATTTATAAAACGTTGACCTCGTAAACCCAAGATGAAAGATCTATACACTAAAGTCCGTCAAATGATTCAATGAACACGAAGTCGTAGGAGAAATGATTTTATTATTATTTTTACAGTGGAGGATACCTTCGATACTCTTCGTCATTCGATTATATATATGGGTTGAATTACAAGTTATAATAAGAAAAAGTATACACACTGTCCTGAGACATCTTCGAAAAGATACACTTATATGTGAGACTCGGAAGTCTTCCCATAACGTAAATCCTATCTACGACGAAGTAAAAATAGATTTTAGATTACAAAGTCCCCTCTTTAGACTCCAGTCGGACTAAAAACAATGAATAAGATCCAGTGGAAGAAAAATACGGACCTATGAACTCCCAAGAAAAAGGAGGATCTTTAAGTCATTAAAACACTTCTATACAGTTCCACGACTAGTAAAAATAAAGAAATAAAAAATTTCTTAAAACAACAAAACTATTTGTATACTCATATAGGATAATAAGACATCCAAATAAGTAAAGAAAGAAAATCCTCTCCAATAACAAACAAAAAGGCATAATACAATAACTGTACAAAAAGACTAGATAATATAAACAGATCCCCTTCGGTCACAAAAGGAAAGTCAAATGTTTAACTGAGTCACTCAAATGAACTGTAAAAAGTACTTTTCGTCGTCCGGGAATATTGGTTCAAATACTAATACCATAGTTATGTATAGTAATTTACATTTCCGTTTAGACCTCTATCGAAATAACAAGGAACCTATAAATCACTGGAGAGACCATGTCTACCGTGGACAGATCGACGACCTCAAATAGCTAGTCAACCTTAGACGAACCAATGAATCTTTCGACGTAAACGAAAGTATCAGATAACAAATAGGAGACGGGAGGTAGAGAGAAAACAATCCAGAAGAAGTAAACTTTGTCAAGTCTCAAAGTGAATGTGAGTTATAACCCGAAATAAGTCACTATTACATCAAAACCCGACACAGGTTATTGTTCGATGTTTAAAGACATGTAGTATCTTTAGTAGTTTCGGATTGACCCGTTTTCCGGGAGTCCCCAACTTAAGGTGTGTGGTCTCTAGGTGAGAGAAGACTCAGAAGTAATCTTTTTAGTCTTTGACGTTCGAGACCCCACTGGTGTTTCCTTACAGGATCCTTTTTTGTAGTGATAGGTTCTATTGGACCTGAAAGTCTTGGTAACAGTGAATCGTCACTACAGGACCGATTCTCGTACCTGAGGTCTCTTTCTAATCGAGTTGAGTTCAGAGACAAGAGGGAAGAAGTTTGACACGTCAGAAATTGAAGACGATTTGAAATCCAATGAGCAGTTACTTTACCACTATTATTATTATTATAAAAGGAGTATCAAAGGAGTATCCTACACTAATGACAACCACTAATAATTTAATCGATTATGAAACACACCACGGAATGTGTACCTTTTATAAGTCATATGAATTCAACAAGAATAACAGTGAAACAACTAATGACGGGTGATAAATTTAGTCGTGACACATAAAATGACGACCCAGAATAAAAATATAGTATTTACGTGAGATAAGAGAAAATTCTGTTCCGTAACGCCTTTAATTGGGTACTTGACCCGTTCTTCTAGTTACGTGACCTGTAAACTCGATCGTAAGTCAAAAAATCGTTCTTATTTGACTTCCTCTTGCGACCTTCGGATTTAGGGATAAAGAATTTACCGAAACCTGACCCCATAAGATAAAAGAGGAGTTCCTTCTAGTTAATGGGTCTACAGTCTAAAGACGACGAACGAGAAGATAAGATAGAAAAGAGAGACTGAAAAAGTAAAGAAAAAGGAAATGGAAAAGAAAGACCTTCTTTTACAGTTTAGAGAGAGGTGTAGGGTCGAAATTACAAGACGTTCCAGTGAAATCAAGAGATGTCGACACTCACGATAAAATTTATGACAATACTGTAATAATCAATGGAATGTACGAAATGAAAAAGGGGGATTACATCAGTAGCGGAAAGTTTTTATAGAGGGATATAGAATAGAAAGTAAAGATTATCATATTTTTGTTACCAGATTTTACAAACCACAAACGAAAAACCTTACATAGAAACATTTTTATATGAGAAGGTCGAAATAGTACAATAAAAAATAAAAGAACGGTTTCGAAAAGTTTCCTGAATTGTGACAAATAAAACATATATGAATAGAAACTATCTTCCGTCCGGATAAAACTAGACAATAAACTCGTTTTTAAATTCTACTATATAAGAGAAACCCAGACGAGTGACAAATCGAACTAAAAAAAAATTGAGAAGGAAAATATAGATTACCATTTTCTCTATTATCTCTAAGTATGATTGTCAAACTTATAATCCGTTTCCTATCCTTACCTCTCCTTTTACCCCGTACTCTTCAAGGTCTTCCCCTATCGTGAAATATTCAGAAAACTTTGGTCGCCAGTCTGAAGGTATAGACTAAAAGGAAAATTGGACCAGTAACGAAAATCCACGTACTACAGTAAAAAGACAATAGACGGAGTTAGACGCATTTGCAGGAAAACAAAATCCTTTTACGGAGTCTCAGTCCTTAAACAGTCAACCACTCTTCGACGGACAGACACGAAAAAACGCACACCGAAGTATATAAAAGAGTCGGGGTACGAAAACGGAACCTCACAAAATTACTTTGTGAATTTCACTGAGATTCCGTCCTTCAAGGACAAAAAGGATTTAAAGGACAGAAACGGGAGGGAAAAAAGAAGTTAGAGAGAGAGCGAAAGGAAAATCCTTTTTGAGAAGAAGTTAAATCTCGGCATAAGGTAGTGTGGCGACGACGACGACGACGACGATTCAGCGAAGTCAACACAGGTTGAGACACGTTTGGGCATCGGCCGTCGGGTGGTCCGAGACGGCAGGGACCCTAAGCCTTCCCCTTAAGTATTGTCCTTTAACCCCAGTCCTTTTAGGGATGAAGAGGGACCGAGTGTACCAAACGAGGGTTTTGTTTACACCATGTTCCCCTAGGTTCACCTGAACAGGGAACGACTCGGAACGGAGTGAAAGAGAGTTGAGTCTTACCAACCCACTTCCGTAAACCGACTCACCCCCGACTTTAAGTACAAGAACGACTGACTCGAGACACAGGACCTCATTCCGAGGGGACTCCCCTTCTCTTTAATAGATTTTTAATAGTATACATGTGACAAATGAACGGGTCCGACCCCCTTGACTCAGACTGAGTCACACCTCTACGACTAAAGACAAACGTGTCAAATCGTTCCCGAGAATCACTGGGACCGTTGTAATCCACAAACACCCGACACAAAAGAATCTTTCCTCTAATATCGTCAATCGAGAACTATTGAGTGAAGTCAGAACAAGTAAACCCGGTCGAGACCCTCTTTAGGGAAATGTGTGAAAGGAACAAAAAGTCAACTTTTTTTTTCTCCTTAAAACTAGTCGAGAAGCCAAGAGTAGAAAGACTCTTCAGTAATGAACTAAAATTTTGTAAATAATTAACCAACTTTTTTGGATTTACTTACTCACTTACTTATTTCTATATATCACTTTACAGAAAGAGGGTTGGGAAAGGGGTTAAATGACTCAAGAGTGAGGTGAAGAATATCCATTGGTAATAATTACCAAGTAACACAAAAGAAGACGTTAAAGAAATATATTTGTGTTCATTTATGTTTATATTTTCAATAAAGAATAAAGGGGTAACAAGAAATTTTATCTTTTACACATGGTATACCGGATGTAAAGTTAAAAATAAAAGAGACAATATACTTAACATTTATGGAAATAACAATGGTCAAGTAAAAAAAACAGAAAACCGGAATAAAAATGAAATAAAATAAAGATCCATCTTTAGTCAATTCTACATTAGTTTAAAGAGTTGAAATAACCGAAAAAGTAAAACTTATTATAAAACTTTCTTTAGGAACTTTGATCCAAATATTTCTTCAAGAAGGTACAAAAGAAGATACCGAATTAATAAATGTACATTTAGAAACTAACCAAACCTTAAATAAGAACATATTACGTGAAGGGAACACAGAGTTTACCATTTCTTAGACGAAAGTTACGTCCTCTGGTCCCAAGTCAGGGATCTTACCCCTCTAGGGGACCTCTTCCTTTACCGTTGGATGAGGTCATAAGACCGGACCTCTTAAGGTACCTATCTCCTAGGACCACCCGATATCAGGTACCCTAGTGTTTCTCAGTACTAACTTACTGGTTGTGAAAGTGAAAGTTACACATTCAAATATTCTATACTTATATAAAAAAAGGATCTACCGATTGGTGAGATTTGTCCGTCTTCTATAGTTAAGGACGAGAATGATGAAAATAAACGGGAACATGACCTTCGTTGTTAAGTACATTAATTTCCTGTTATCTCAATGTTTTTAAAATTTCTTCAAACTTTTTTAATGATAAAGATCCACTATACTAAATATGAACCTTTCGACTTCTCTTACTTATCTGTTTATAATTTTGTCATTCTCTAATTAATTTTATCACATTATTTTAATATATGTATATTTGGTTATCGAAAGTACATGTTTATTGTTCAAAATTCTAGATTATATTAAAAATTTTTCGAATATAAGTAACACCGTGGTATTTTTATTTTATGGATTCTTATATGAATTATTTCATATACTCACCAGATATATTTCTTTTCAAATTTTGTGACAATTTTCCGTGGTTTTTGACAACTTGTTTACTTTTTTTATATAGAATGAAACCTATCGGTATCAGTTATTTCTATAGTAAGAATGATTCAATTAAATATGTGACCCTATGGTTACTTTTCTAGTTATGGTATAAATTTTTCACATGTATAACTACGGTCGAAGGAACCACCGAGTTTACCATTTCTTAGACGGACGTTACGTCCTCTGGACCCAAGCTAAGGACCCAACCCTTCTAGGGGACCTCCTCATGTACCGTTGGGTGAGGTCATAAAAACGGACCTCTTAGGGGTACCTGTCTCCTCGGAACGCCCGATGTCAGATGCCCCAACGTCTCAACTGTACTGACTCACGGATTCGTGTCGTGTTTGACTGCGTTTTCTTATAAACCTTTTTATTTATACTCATCGATCACTTTAAGACCTTTTCTTGTAACTTCTCTCACTTATAATGGTCTATAATTTGGATAATATCTTGGAGTCTTAAATTACGTCATACGATGGTAACGTATCTATCTGGTCTCTTTATTTATCCTTCAAGTCTTTAACTGAGGTTCTTTATTACCTTTAAAACATGTACTATTCCCGTGTCAGAAGTAGATCGTCCCTTTTCTACTACAACCTTTTTGAGTATATAAAATTCGTTGTTCAACACTTAGTAGGATATTTGTATCACTTTTAAGATTTTACGTAGTGTTTCTTGGGTGTAGGATCTTTTCGATTACTCCGACTTCTCCGTGAGACACAAGGATGTTGAAGTCGTTTCTTTATTCGATGAACAAGGATACAGTGTTACTCCCCGAAGTGACCACCGAGTCTACCATTTCTTAGACGGACGTCATGTCCTCTGGACCCAAACTAATGACCCGGTCCTTATAGGGGACCTCTTCCCCTACCGATGGGTGAGGCTTAAGAACAGACCTCTTAAGGCACTTGTCTCCTCGGACCACCCGACGTCAGGTACCCTAGTCTTTCTCAGTCTGTGCTGACTCACTGATTGTGAAAGTGAAAGTGTGCAGTTTTACTTCGTTCAACCGTTTAAAGTAGATATCTCTAATCTTGTCTTAAATAAACGTGGGAAATAGATGAAAGGTTACCTATCCATATATCTTCCCCTCTCCTTAATCCGAAAAACGTTTTTATTTCGTCTTACGAATGTTCAAGATCTTTATTAAACGAAAATTTGTTAGATACCGTGTCACCCCTTTGTTCTACCATAAGAACTTACCAAAAATTTTATGGACAAAGTAAGTCGTATTCCTTTGGAATCTCCTAACAACCGACCGATGGGAATAATAGAAGGTTCATTAAAAACGGAACAAAATTACGATAGTACCTCTACTGTACATCCGGTGACTCTCAGGTGGTCGTCCGTCCTATGTCCCCTCCGTTCGACACACGTCACAATTAACGAAAGTAATCGCGAGTCCTTAAAAATCCATACATCAAATCGAAGCTCTGAGCCGAGGTCCAAAGAGTAGAGGTCCACAAGAATAAGATCCGAACAACGAAATAACGGAACGAACGGATTAAAGTGAAAGTGGGTAAAAGATCCAATTTAAACTTATTTTAAGGAAGTATAGAAGGACTCGACAACCCGTTCCATCGCCACAACATATCTAATTGATTAAGTCCCAGAATTTCAGTAAACTAAGTCCCACGTCATATTTACGTTTCGTCTTACGTGACATTTCGTTTTACGATTAATAACGTCCGTTACGTCTACGATGAAAATTTCCATGGTCTACACATAGCGGAGAGTTATAGTACCCGACCGAGGACCTTTTGTTATACTCCGTACACTTACCATATTTGACTGACTTTGTTTAGTGAGTGTTCTTATTTTTGGTGACTCGTTCGTCTCGATGCTAATAGGAGTCTTTTTAATCTTACGGTGAAAGACCCTCTTTCGGGCCACTTTACCCGTTGTCTTATAGACTATTTTATGACCTAGGTTTTTTAAAAAAATTTTGTGACTACTTAATATGAAAACAAGTAAAGGAAATATGTAACAACATGTCAAATCGTCAAATCATTCTCCAACCTTACGGTGAATCATCTGAACCTGTATCATGGTAGATTCAATACTCTTCAAAAGTTCTATTAAAAAAGACTACATCCGAGTCCTACAATCTCATAAATCAAATATTGTTAAATAATACACGGACTCAGGGAACCTGTCGTTCCTCTAGTTTGGTCAGTTAGAATTTCCTTTAGTCAGGACTTATGAGTAACTTTCCTGACTCCGACTTCGACTTCGAGGTTATCAAACCGGTGGACCATGCTTCTTGACTGAGTAACCTTTTCTGGGGCTACGACCCTTTCTAACTTCCGTCCTTCTCTTCCCCTGCTGTCTCCTACTCTACCAACCTAGTGACTGAACTACCTGTACTCAAACTCGTGCGAGGCCCTCAACCACTACCTGTCCTTTCGGACCATACGACGTCAGGTACCCCAGCGTTTCTCAACCTGTACTGACTCACTGACTTGATTTGACTAATACACGATACTTCTGGTCCATTTGTGTCACAAGTCCTTCTTTAACTTAAACGAATACTGATAGGTGTTCTAATTCAACCAGAATATTGATAAAATAAAGATAATGTATAGGGGGGTTAAAGAAGGTAAACCCCGTGTAATCAAGTTTGATGTCTGATCTCCTTTACCTTTCCCTTCTTATCTAATCGATTTTCCCATTCATCTCAACGAGATTCATTTACATCTTAAAGGGAGATTGGTACAGTTTCCTTCTTTAGATCATTTAACGGATTAAAAACAATAGTCCTTCCTCCCTCGTATAGTTAAGAAGTTTTCAATTAAATTCGTAAACTAAGACTTGATTTAAATTATGTGTCCTAGATTATTTCCCTATCGATTCGTTGTATGACATGACACAACTTTCAAAATACTTTACTTAAACTTCATATTTAAATTTATTTAAGACTTTTAATATTATAGGATAATATCTTATACTTTCTAATTTTCTTAGACGTCTAAGTGTTTATAAATCTCGACCCGGGAAAATAGAATACCGTCTTAAGAGATATACTATAACGTCTCTGAGGACTCCAGGTTATACTTATATCTTTATCTGTTTTTGTCACTACGACCTACCAAGACTTTAGGTAGGATATATCTTTATAAAGTAGTAAGGTTGACTTTTCCTCAAAATATTATCCTATTAAAGAACTAAAAAAAAAGAACTGTCCGGGGTAATAGAGGAAGACATTGACGAAAGACAGATCGTATTAAAGTAAGTACTGTAAATTATAAATTTGATAGTGAAGGTTTTATTAGTTCGTCCTACATGGACTTCTCGAGGACACTCACTGAGCCATTAAAGTCCCTGTCTTAACTCGACGGGTGTGTTTACCAGGCACTTCCGCCGTTTCTTGTTAGTGAAACTTAGCACGGGAGTAGGAGAGAAGGAAAACCGTCTATTGGAACGGGGGACAAAGATTCCTTTATCTTTGACAATGAGTCTTTGCCGTAGACGAAGAACGAGACGAGGATGGTTTACGGACAGAAGGTAGGAACAAGAAAGGGAGACAATTTTCTATTTGACTTCGTACAATTTTTACCATTCTCAAATAGACTCGTTTTTAGTCAAACTTAGTCCATCACGGGTTGACATTCACCAATCCGAGTGAGGTGGTTCTCCTTAATCTTCCTCTGAAAGTACCTCTTTTCCTCCTTAGGTTTCGACCCTTTAATAACTAACCGATATTGAATTTCGAAGTAACTGGTAAACACTAACCGACAGGTGTCTAAAGTTTAAACATTCGAACTCTGTAATGTCCGAATCCAAAACAAAACGAAGGTATCCGACGAAGTCGTGATCTCGGTTAAGTCACAATACCGGAGGAACAAAGTAATTAGGGGACCTCTTCCCTTGTCGATGGGGGAGGTCATAAGACCGGGCCTCTTAAGGTACCTGACATCAGACACCCCAGGTTTCTCAGCCTGTGCTGACTCGCTGAAAGTGGAGAAAAGTAGACCTGGTTCCTTAAGAAGAGATGGACTTTAGAGTTAAGACTGAAGAGACCCTGACGAGAAGTATTTGTGAGAACCAAGAGGCGAGTAAAGGTAGTTACAAATACAAGTCTAGAAACCTATTTCGTTGTCAATGTTTTTACTACTGTCTATACTACTGTTGGTATGAGAAGACGGGGTAAAGAAGAAAGGGAAGGGTCGGGTCGGAAGACTGTAACTGTCACACAAAAAAGAAAGGGGGTTCTAAATGTTTAGAGAATTTACACCCTCTTAAAAGAAGAGTCGAAAGAAAATAAAAGTGCGTTGTGTGAACGACCCCATTCCCTTAGAATAGATGAGGCTACGAAAATTACTGAGAGAGAGAGTTGAAGTCTACAAGTATAGGTCAACGGATGACCGGTCGCGGACGACCTATTTGTCGTACAGGTCCGTACTTGAGTACAGACAACGAATTGAAAGAGGAGACACACGGGAGTCTATGGTAGGTAGGTCTTTACACCCGAAGTAGGAACTGAAGAGGAAGGGGTAGTTGGTGGAGGTCAACCAGTGATTCAAGACAACTAAGACGGCGAATTTATGAGAACTTATACATACTAACAAAGGTAGAAGGGACGATGATAGGATCTAGTTCGTCATACTAAAGGGTGGACCTATAAAGATAACGGAGGACAGAGGGACAGATTTCGGAACAAGGAGGGAGTAAATAAGAATAACGTCGGTCTCTCTAGAGCTATGTTTCGTTAAGACTAATACAGTACAGGTACGAATTTTTGGAAGTCTCTGAGGGGTAAGAAGAGTACTTCTACAATTTTAAGAAACTAAACCGAATATTCTGAGAAGTACTATGGTAAAAGGAGAGATCGGACCGAAAAATTCATATTTCGAAAATTCGGTATCCTTTGAATGAAGTGAAAGAATTGTCATACTCGTGTATTAAATACCAATCTCCGTGTCTAAAATCGTGGTCTGATAAATCCTAAGTTTGGGATCGAAACAGTGAATTATTACAACACTGGAGTCCGTCCAATGAAGAAACAGAGTCAAAAGGGTAGACATTTTACGTTGTTATCATCCTAATGACACTCCTAATTCACTCAACTACTCACATCATCTTGTAAGCCTTTAAGACCTAGTCTTTATCGTAAGTTATTTGTACTTGGAAATAGTAAGGACACCAAGATTTGTGACTTTTCTAAAACAACTAGGGTATAAACCCTAAGTTTTATTTTTATTAAAATTTTAAACTTCATGTAAATCCGTTATTCATTCGGATTGTTACCACACGACAAAAATGTCTAATGAAGAAACATCCAAGAAACACTTTTATGATGTAACTTATTTTCCTCTCTTTAAAACAACGAGGACGAAACAACCACTAACTGGGACCCGAATTAGACCCCGAAACTAGGTCATCTACGAAAAGGGAGAAGGATCTTGTGAGACGAACAAAGAGTGACGGAGAAAGACTCTGTTTAGGAGAGGGAGTGAATCCAGAGTCAACGTACTTTTAAAAAGAGTTTCTGACGAAAACTGGAACCTAGACTCGGCGTGGGGGTGGAGGTTGAGAGAAACGGACGACATAAGAGTATTGGACCGTGCAGGGTAGACACAGTCTTACAGTTAAAAGGAACAAAATAGAGAGTACCATTACGATGACTTTACTTCCGTCTCTGATGTAGGTGGAACAAGTGTAATAATAGGGGACACGGACCGTAACACATACGAGTCATTTAGTCACTTACTGACAGGTTTTGAAAAAGAAACCCGTTGTAGAGTGACCCTGGCTCTATCAAGACACATTCTCATATAAGTAGAAAAATTTTTTACCAAATAAAAGAAAAAAGAAGACTGTAATTTCACGAGACGGAATTTGTGGTGAGTATGGGGGTTTCTTAATGATCAAATCAGAAACAACAAAAGTTTAGGTTTATTGTCTTTACTCCATTGTACAGAAGATTCTCACACACAACCTTTTGGAAACGTTTCACACTGTTCCAAAAGAGACACGACCTAAACTCCTTGACCACACCTTCGAAACGAGAACCTAAACAACAGAAAAAGTTTTTAACTCAATATTAACTGTGCATTATAATGACTCAGATGGCAGAATTTAGATGGAATTCTAGACATTACCACCCGTAGAGGTAGAACTCGTCTGACTGTCCCTTCTGTAAAGACCGATCCTCGGAGACTTAGACCTCAGAACCCCGTTAATGAGCAAGTACACGTGCGCCTCGTCAAGGACACAAAGTCTGGACTCCCGGGGACCCTTCGGAAACTAAGGGACAAGTCATCAATCCGCGACCCTAAAGTAGAGTGACAACATTTAATAAGTAGTGTGTAAGTATTCAGGAAGGATCCTCCAAACATGATCACGGACGTCTCCGTACTACACTATGTGTTCTGTTTCTGTACCAGGAAGGGTCGTCTTCATGTTAGGTCTATAAGGGACGACGAGAATTCTTACCGGTGGACTGTGGAAGTCCCTTTTCGGTTATGGACAGGGTCCTCAAAACATGCACAGGTCCCTCAAACCGAAGTAGAACAGTAGAACCCGAGACTAAAGAAGGACTACGATCTAAAAGTAACAAACAAAACACAAAACACCTACAAGGAAATAGAGACGGGGTCGTAGTTGGGTCTGTGTTCTGTGAAAAGAAGACGAAGTAAGAAAGAGAGTGTGAAGATTTTATAGTGGAACCTTCGTCGACACACATCACCGTAAAGTGACTTCTTTACCCGTTGTCACTCCTTTCAACATACCGTAAGACATCAGACTATTAGATTTTAACTTGTGACCCGAAAATTTTTTCAGGGAGGTGGTAAGAGGGTCGGATTTAAAGTCTACGGACGATACAAAAAACAGAGAGAGAGAAAGGAAAGACACGACGGAAAGTCGATGAGACTTTTCCTTTTATTATAAAAGAGTATGAACAAATACGACTCGGTAGGTCGAGAGAGGTAAAGGATGGGTATTTGGACGAACTCGAAGGAGACGTACCGACAATAAGTGGTCACGTGAAACGATTTGTTCCGTGGTTGACAAGGTATAGGGGGATAAGAGGAAAGAGGGACTAATCCACTGAATGCAGTGGTGGTGGTGGACGTGGGAAGGAGGTGACGTTCACGTATATCTGTGTAATCCAAATTTTCAGAAAAAGAGGGTAAATGGACTGTCTTCAAACTCTGGATCCCTTTCGAACCTTCTTTTACTCTAATAAAAAACTTACGAAATGAAGTTGTGAACTTCCTATTCCTGGTTCCGAACAAGTGGTAATATAAGGATAGGAGACACGTACGATATATATCAATAATGTACCTACTCAAATGTTCGGGTCCTCTCGACGTGACTCCAATACAGGGAGAAAAGGAAGAAAGAAAGAAATAAAAAAAGAAATCTATCGAGTCGTCGTAGACTACACGGATATAGATTAGACATCATATAAGGTCATATAAGATCCGTGATAATTAAACTTTTGTCAATTGTGATAATTTATCGTTCTGATAATTAAACTTTGGACCGAACGTGAGAACAGTGTCGTAAGAATAACTGTAGATTCCGTTTGTCACTCCTAGACCGTTTTGGAAAACTGAAACGATTCACACCGTTACAAGAGAAGTCCCGGGGACCGACGGTCATAGGGACTCTACCTTACTTGAAAACTGAGACCCGTGTCGTGTCTCGGAGTTCGACAAGGGACATCCCCACTTCTCGAACCTACTCCAATTCCTGGACCCACCGAAGACGTACACAACATTCCGTCGAAATGGACATAAACGTAGTCGTTGTTCCAGACACGACCTCTTCGTACATGTGGTCGGTTTCTGGTTCCGAACAAAACTTATACAGTAGGTCCTGAGGACCCTACGGTCGATAACCTTGGTTACAGACTGTTAATACAAAAAGAAATTTATTTGGGGTTGTCGAAACGGTGGTCGTCAACAGAGGGTACGCAAAAATTTCGTAGGTATCACAGGAACTTTCCTCCAAACAGAGAAGGTATAGGACAAATAAAAGGGTCCACTTTACTAGAGTGTTTCGGTAAATTTAAATTACTTTACTAATCGGACCCGTTTTTTCGAAATGCAAACTTATTCCGTAAAGAAATGAAAGTTTCATCGAAAAGTCACTCTTTTGACTGCCACAATATCGGTAACTGGAATTTCTACTTTATAAACGGGAAGACACGGTACATGAAAGAGTCCTCTTTCAATACAATAAAAGGACCAGGAGGTCACTTTATAACACCAGGAAGTGTCTCCATCTTGTCACACCCAAAATCTAGTTGTTACAGTGTCAAAAGAAATGAAAGTAGTGGGTGACGGACGTAAAACAAACCTTCGGTCTTGTCGTCTCGACGACCACGGCAAACTCGCCTAAAGAAACAACATAAGAAAGGTGTAAAACTTTTGGAATTCTTAACGATGAGTTATTTTTTTATTGTCAACCCGAAGTAAAGTCATAACCACAACGTTGAGGTCGTCACGTGTGACACCGTCCGTGACCTCCTCCGAAAATCCTCTGAGGTATTAAAGAAGGACTGGGGTCGACCACTAGTCAAATACAGGACTTCGAACGTCTACTTATCGGGAACATTAAGGGTAGGATCACACCCAAGCAAGACCGAACGGGGAGAGACTTTTCTTTTAGACTTTCACTGAACTCTCACAAAACTTTACAATAAGGAGACATTCGTCCACCTCTTTGTGGAAGTTAATTATCGGGAATAAATGATTTTTCTCTTTCGTAAAACACATAGTGTAATCTTTTGACAAGTTACTGGCATTGGGTAATCCCACAAATACCAGGTAAATACCAAAACAAGAGAAAGGAAGAGAAATTGTATAATAAAAGTAAGTAAGTTATTGTTGGTAAACTAATAAGAACCTAAGAAATAAGTACCAAGAAAATAAATGTGTAAATAATTCGTAGAAAAATGAATGTTCTATGATATATTCTATTAATAAGACAGGAGGATTCTTATCTTTTGTTTTGTTTTGAGTTCTTTATCTAACGACTGTAGGTACCCAAATATTCGACTGTCCCGTCTATTATTAACTTACACATGTTGTGTCCCACCAAATTTTTATGGAAATGTAAGGTACAAAAATTTTAAAAAATAAAAATAAAAAAATATGAAAGGTTTACATAAGGGGGTCCAGTAGACCACCAGTATAGTTAACGTCTCAACCCTAACCTCGGGTGTAGAGAAGATTAACAGAAAGGAGGACAAAAAAAAAAAAAAAATTAAAAATAAGGTTCTACAGACCAAATGTTATAACACGACCAAAGACGGTATGTAGTTGTACTTAGTCGGTGTTCATATGTAAGGGGAGGGAGAAAGGAGAACACTAAAACTGAAATGTAAGGAACACGGTTGACATAGAATGAATCGTAATTGTGGCGTGAATTTCCTACGTAAAGTAAACGACTTCTAAAACAGTTCCTTGTACCGTCCTGGAAAATAAAATAGTATTATTAAGAGGGAGATGGTAGTTTCAACAATTACTACCACAAAGAAACGTACGGACACATAAAGTGAGTAGGACTCTGGCAAACCTTTTCCCCCGTATAACATTAATCTAACAAGCGGATCTTCTGACCTACGGTCTGAAGCAAAGACCGTTCCTACCGTCGTTCTCTGTTTGTTTCGTAAGATTTTCCATGGTCATTGATGGCGAATTTTATAGTTATACACGTTCCTCTTTTCTTAAGGGAAAAAATCTTCTATCTCAATTAAATAAAAACTCTTCCCTGTGTCGTTAGACCTCGTCTAACATGACCAGCAAATTGGGTGTTTCCCCTTTTTATTTTAATATAGAGGGTTTATTTGAAATGAAAGTTAATATTAGAGATACCACAGAGAGAAGGTCGAGATTTTAAGATACTAAGATTAATACAAGAGACACTAACACATAGAGTTAAAGAGATAGTCTTTGTTCGTTTTTTCCAATACTCCGAGTCCCATTTCACCTCTAGACTTTTGGTGGTCAATTGTACTGTCGACATCTTTCACTTCCGTCCATTAAAAAAAAGAGACGGGACCGAATGCACTGAATCAAGTGAAACACAACATATTTAAGTTAGACTTTCCTCTAGGCATACCTACTCGGACACAACCGTCTCAGGTTTACTTCATAGTTGTTGTTTAATAAGATATAGCCCACCTATCTGTAAATCCAGGGACTTTTAACAGTCAAATTAACAAAGGATCATTTTGTAAAAACATAAACAATAGTATTGTTGAGTTACTATATCTGCTACACTATTCATCGTACTGGTTTAGTCTCTAAGAATTTTTTTTTATTTCAGAAAAAAAGGAAAAGTTTTATGGATTCCCTACGTTATAAGAGTTACTCATGATCGCGAGGACTACCGTCACTAAGAGTTGTCCTCCCGAAAAAAATTAGGAGAGGTCCTATGTATAACCTTTAGATTCCTTCTCCCTCCCAGACGAGGTAACTAAATGTGGAATGACAGTTGACTTTTTGTCTATACGAGGAGGGTTGTAAAGAGTCAACATTTACAAATAAAGATCGACCTACTGGGAGAGACTAATAGAATCTTAGGATATTTACAGTAGACTACCTCTAGTTCCCTCCGTAGTCCCAGAGAAATGTTGATCTGACCTCCCCAGTCCTCTCTCTTGTGACCCCTGTACAGTAAATAGGTCGATTAGAGACAGAGTTCTACCAAACACCCCTGTGTTTCTGGAACACTGCCATGGTACCTCTCTCGGGAACTTGGGACTTGAATTATCGACCCGTTTACAGTAGAGGGTCAATAAACTTGAGTAAACGATTGGATTAATACATCTATGAAAAGGAAATATAGTGTCCCTTCTCATTATCGATGTACGAATAGAGACACACCATACAAAGTATTTTACTGGAGTCTGTGTCTAGGAGGATAGAAAGAAGTCTCTTTCTCTTATGACCTTTTTACATTCATACATTCGAGTAAATAAAAAGTCCTAACAACTCAATCGACAATCAAATGTCCCCCCTCGCCCACCACTCCTCTTCTGACTATTATAGTGATGGAGGACTCCCTATATCCTAAACTTGTTAGATCTCTACTCATCCTACGCTGTTCTTCTTTAAATATCAACCCTGGGGTTACCAAGTCACCCATTTCTTAAGTGGACGTAACGTCCTCTGTGTCCAAATTAGGAACTCAACCCTTCTAGGGGACCTCTTCCCTTACCGTTGGGTGAGGTCATGAGAACGGACTGTCTCCTTGCACCACCCGATGGTGATAGGTACCCCAGTGTTTCTCAGTCTGTACAGACTCATTGGTTGTGAAAGTGAAAGTCCGTCTCCCTTCACTAACAAAACTTTTCAGATATGACATTAAACAAACCGTTTTCTTTTGGTCTATCTCACCGACCCCATAGTCTTATTCACACCTCCCTCCCTTTCACCCTTTTATCCAAGGACGGTGTAATGTCTCAGAGAAACTACGGTCTAATGGGTAAGAACTCTATCTTTGTAATATCCTTCCAAAACTCATCCCTATATAGTACGGGACGTAGATCGAGTCTACCATTTCTTAGACGGACGTTACACCCTCTGGACCCAAGATAGAGACCCAACCCTTTTAGGGGACCTCCCCCTGTACCTTTGGGTGAGGTCATAAGAACGGACCTCTTAGGCGCACCTGTCACCTCGGAACGCCCGATGTCAGGTACCCCAACGTTTCTCATACTGTACTGACTCACTGATTCGTGTCGTGTACAGTGCGAATCTATCTATAAAAATTTTCGACGAGAAGAACGTCACATACATTGTTTCCAGTCAATCCTTCAAAAACGTCACGAGATCTACCTTTAAAACTCCTATCTTCACGTTCGTCTCAGAAATGGTTGACTCGATGTTCCCTTCGGGATAGATCTCCATTGTTTATATATTATTCTCTTTACCTCTATCTCAGTGTTCTAATCTTTGTCTAATCTATGTTTAAATCCCATAACATTTGTCAGTCTTTACTCGACTTCAACCAACCGTTCGTCCATATACAATATCGCCAATATAAAGGTCAAAATAGGCACTTTGTGGTAAATTAAGTTTTACACCGAGGATTTACTGTTGACGTACCACCTTTACCGTAAGTCCCCAGTTACGTCCTCTACATTGTCACCGTTAGTTACTTCCAACGTAGTCTAACCCACATCCTCCGTTCTCTCTCTCTCTTCTCCTAAGGTTCCAAAACTTGACCCACTTATTTCTGTATTACTACAATAAGTGCCTTTGTCTTTGTGTCTTCCTCAATACCTGGACGCCTTTAACGAACCACAGACGTATAGTCTCCCATAACGAAAGGGTGAGACGTAGTAATCACGGGATGTTTCCCGGTTACCTCTACACCCGGACCGCAAATATCTATTGACCCAAAATCTCTCTCCAACCATTATTAAAGACATCTCCACTACCAACTTTAACGTCCTTACTTACTCGACGATGACGAGTTCTTGTCTATATTTTTCTTCTCTCCTTTCCCTCCGGTCTTTTCTAGAAACCTCCTTTATACTCGTAATATCGACTATTTGTATGACTAATCCAAAACAATATACCTCTTTAGTTCTTGACTTTCGTGTGGTGATCTCGTATGTCGAAGAGACCTTAGTCTTAACACACACACACACACAATCAACGAGTCAGTACAGACTGAGAAAAGCCACGACACTCAGGTCGTCCGAGGAGGTCATCGGGAGGTCCGAGGAGACAAGTACCCTAAGAGGACCGTTCTTATGACCTCACCCAACGGTAAGGGAAGAAGTCCCATAGAAGGGCTGGGTCCCTAGTCCAGGGGACTTAACGTCTGTTTAACACAAGTTTATATAGGACCAAGGGTCAAGAATTCGGTCCGGCATGTACCCATTGTACTAAATAGGCACAAGAATCGACAGTCAGGACGCCATCACAAATGAAAGTCGCCCCCTTACAAAAGGGAACATTTCTAATTTTTTATTTTCGATTTCGAAATCCAAACACGGGTGTTTTATCGAGAGGACCAAACATTGTACGTACGAAGGGTCAAACAAATCGGTCACTGGAGGTTAAACTAAGTCTTTCTCGTCATCAGTGGCGTCTTACTCTTTACTAAGTAAAGACCAAGTTGAAATCGGAACCCGGACAAGGATGTATTTCTTAACGACCCACTCGGACTAATATACGTCACCCAATCTCCGAACTTGAAGGTCTTTCACGAGAGAATTAGTAAAGTGAGTCCAGGAGTTGGACTGTCTCGGTTCTCGGGGTTTCCCTTTTACGGTTTCCGAATAGACAAAAGTGGGCTGTAGAATTCCCTAAAATGACGAGAACCCCGAAGACCCCGGACACCACAGGAAGCGGAACAGGGGCAAGGGAAGAGGGGTCTCACCCGACTTACATTTCTGATTAACTACTTCCCGTGCAGGTAATGGTAGGAAAAACTGTCTCTAAGACTTTGTGGAGTGAATTAAGAGCGAGAGAACTTCCCGAGACTGTTGGAAAGGTAGAACAAAGCTAGAAAAAAAAAAAGTCAAAATAAAGGAAAGGGTCTGGGGAAGGGGTAGAGGGGAGGGAAGACTGTCGGATAAATCCTGAGACGTGAGGACTCACCTCTCTCTCAACGAACCGGCTCACAGTGCGACATTACCTTTGACCCAGGGTGCCCACGGGTGACGGACAGGGACTTTCGAAAAAGTAGAACAGGGAACAATGGGGTCTCTTATTAATGAAGTTTCTGGTCAGGGTCACGGACCGTAAAGTCAAATAGAGTAATGGAGGCAAAAAAAAAACGGTTCGTGCGGTCACCACGGTCTTTAGTTTAGTCCGAACGACCGTCCTAACGGACGGATCGCACAAGTCGGAGAGGTGACGGGCTGTGAGATTACAAGGGACTAACGTTTGGGACAGTAGTAGAAGAAACTTAATCGACACGGAGGACTTTACCGTATTACCGACACGTCACGACATCGCGACTACATCTCAGGACAAAATTGACAGACAGTTTCGGGCCCGATTACTTAAGATAATCGTATAATCGAACGGTCGAAACCCTCGGGTCTTCTTCAGTCCGTCGGTTTGCGTCAACCGTCTCGTGTCGGCGTCACGAAGTCTCTCGAGGAACCGTTAGTACCGTGGCCTCTGAGGTCATTACATTTACATGTCTGTGTCCTT
The DNA here is from genome assembly GCA_006410555.1 of Capra ibex. NCBI lineage: Eukaryota > Metazoa > Chordata > Mammalia > Artiodactyla > Bovidae > Capra > Capra ibex. The sequence continues at coordinate 52,000,494 of SJYO01016970.1, read as the reverse complement.
ACATACGTCTTAATCTTTCCAATAAACAATATTATATGAACTCGTCCTCCTGTACCCTACTCTCAACTGTAAAAAACTGACACCCCGGATGGAATCCGTAAAATTTCTTATCCTATCGGAACTCTCACGGGCTCCGTGAGTATTAGATTACAACGTAAGAGAAACCTTTAATCTTACACACCTTCGTTCCATAAGAAAGGTGCACCGAATTTTTTTTTTTTTTCTACCGAACACAATGAGTAGGTTGTAATTAGAGTAAAATTGACACTACTGGTCACTAACCGTAGTAGCGAAATCATTAATCAGTGGTAAGAATCCTGACGAGTAACTCTCACTTACTAGTGAATTACTGGTTCCGTGGGGGAATAGGTGGACATGTAACTTTAAGTAGAGGGATCCTATCGTTTTATGTCTTCGTGATTATTGTCTTTTTTACGTAAAAAGATCGTTTGTCTCTGAACTTCACCTATGTATTAGTAGAGACTAAAATATAATCACAAATCCTATCTGAATGACATTCACGACTATGGTCCCAACGATCCGTTGGTGACTACTAACAATACAGGTTATAAGTTAAGAATTTCCATACGAATTACCTACATTAGAAGTTAAATCAAACTCTAACTAAATTTTTACATATCGAACTTTGTGAAATACAATTATTTGAAAATTTATAACGTTGTACCATAATTACGATTTACACAGTGTCCGTGACTTAAGGTCTTTCTAAAGAATCTTGACACGATTGAACACCAATCTCGATTTGATAAGACGGGTGGTTTTATTGAAAACTTATTTAATTGTTTAATTAATCGTAATAGGAGTTTCTAAACCACTTTTGGACGTATACAGAACCATTTCCTAACATCTGTATCGTTTACATTAATATTCTTGACATCGACCTTCAAGTCAGAGGCCAACAAAAAAGAAATTCACACAAAAGAAAACACATTTTATATTAGTGAAAAGTTAGAAATGACAGATGTCTTCTTAATATACTTTCTCGAAACAGAATGATGTAGCCTACGTTGTGACTTTAAAATCATAAGTAAAACCTTTCTATTAGGTACTATCAGTCTGTATCATAAAAAAAAGAGTTTCTAGTATCATGAATTTGAAGAAATACTAGAATAAAATCAAAAGTAAGTAAACGAATGAAAAAAACGACTTCCTAATAAATAGACAAAGAAGAAAGCATTTTCATTTATGTTAATCCGGAGAAAAACACCTTTTACGTCAAATAAACAACGAATAAACTGTGAAACCTCCAAGTGACGCACGTTATTTTACTTCAATCTATCCGAAACCGGTAGTACCTGTGAGTACGAATCAACGGGGTCAGGACAGACTGAGAAACGCTGGGGCACCTGACATCGGGTAGTCCGAGGAGACAGGTAATTTAAGACGTCCGTCACTATGACCTCACCCAACGATAAAGGAAGAGGTCCCCTAAAAGGGTTGGGTCCCTAGATTGGACACAGAGAACGTGGAGGACGTAACGGTCGCCTAAGAAACGGTGACTCGGTGGTTCCTTCGGGGTAACACCTGTGATGACTAACGAATAAATTACCGTTTAGGACGGACACAGAGGGGTGGGGGAATTAAAAAAGAAGTCTCGGGATTAAATCAAGTACAAGAACCTCCTTTTACCTGAGGAGAGGTCGGGGAGTCGCTCCACCTAGAGGCAATCAGGTATCAACTCGGTTAGTGCTATTAAGGTTGGGGGAACCGACGGTCCCTCCGGACCGTACGACGTCAGGTACCCTAACGTTTCTCAGTCTGTGTTGACTCACTGACTTGACTTGACTGACGGTAACCGAATCCTACCTGTGTACTACGTTAAGACCGGTTTCTCTATACCGTTTTTACGCTCTTTCTCTACACGACAGTAAAGAGTCAGACAGTAAACCTACAATACACTAACACATGATAAACTTCGATGACGTAATTTAATATTGATACTCTCTCCGTTTGTCCTCATTTTTGGATTCCTACCGTATATTTTACAGTGATAACTCGGTGATTTAATTAGTTGGAACTTTGAAACATGAAGAATGTAGTCTAATATGTAAAGGAATGTCAAATCCGTTATTTGAAAGGTAAAGAACATCGGTTCCGTAGTATTAACTATTAATATTATATCGGTGATAAAATAAAAATTCATCCTAAATATGTTTCTATTTATATAATTACATACTGAAGAGTATACAGGATAAGAGTCTAGTAATTTTAACATCCTTTACGTGTCATAAAAAGAAACGGAGTCAACCAACCAAGACATACCGTAGGTGAATGTGTGAACCGGAAGAAACGTGGTCAGTATACTTGTAGCTAACTAACAAAACCAGTAGTCAGTAAATGTCGAGATTTATATTGTGTTAGGGATATTAATTTCCCATAAGTCTTTCCGTTTTGAAATAAAAAACCGTATATGATTCTTACGTAGAAACTGATCTCTCACCTCCTCCGTCTACCTATCCCTATTCTCCCTCCTTCTCTGGATTAAACATAAAAGTCGGTATTTCGGGATGACTCGTATACACGGCATGAGTCAGCACATCCTGAGAAACGTTGGGGTACCTGAAACACTGGACGGTCCGAGGAGTCAGGTATCCTAAAAAGACCGCTCTTATGTCCTCACCCAACAGTAAAGGAGGAGGTCCTCTAGAAGGGTTGGGTCCCTAGCTTGGGTGTAGAGGACAAAAAGGACGTAACGTCCGGTTAAGAAATGACAAACTCGACATCCCCTTCGAGATAACCATTAATGTAAAAGTATTTTTACGTAGTTAAGAGAGTCCCAGTTCAAAGGAAAATTCACAAACGTTTGTTCACCTCGTCACCAGTGTCACCTCGTGTCGCTGTCCAAGTAAGGACGTTGCACCAACGACTATTGGTCCTTACTGTCGGGGTCCACTGACCCCTCACCATTAGTCTCGAAGTCAAATATGATTTTGACGTGTCAACCCCCTCGGGTGTGTCTGAGTAAAGTCATTCATCGGGGTCAGTCTCCTCACTACCTACCTATTATATGCCTGAGTCTCCCGTCTCCGAAAGTAATAACAAGTGAAAAGTAAGGTCGGTTTGGTTAATAAACGTAAAGGGGTTATGATCCGATGGGGTGTGAGACATGGAAACGTGTCAGATACTGGTAATGTGTTTAACAGGAGGTAAGGAACAAACAACCGATTTACAGTAAACAAAAAGTTTCTGTAGAGTCGGTGGTCATGAGTCTATTAGCGGAGGGGACCCGGAAAAGACCTAGGGAAGGACAATTTCGTAATTACTATGACAAAACGACGAACACAGAATATGTCATATTACAAAGAGTGTGAACACCGTCACTGACCAAAGATACAGGAAGGGGTAGTGGGGACCTCGAAGAACCCGTCCCGGGGTCTTAGACAAGGAGAAATACAAAGGTCACGGATTGGGTCACGAAACACAAAGTAGTTCACGGAGAACTACTTTCACTTTCTCCTCTCACTTTTTCAACCGAATTTCGAGTTGTAAGTCTTTTGATTTTAGTACTGTAGAGCAGGGTGGTGAAGTACCCTTTAACTACCCCTTTGTCACTTTTGTCACAGTCTGAAATAAAAACCCCCCAAGGTTTTAGTCACATCTACCACTAACGTCGGTACTTTAATTTTTTCTGCGAATGAGGAACCTTCGTTTCAACACTGGCTGGATCTGTCGTATAATTTTTCGTCTCTGTAATGAAACGGTTGTGTCCGGGTAGACCAGTTCCGATACCAAAAAGGTCATCAGTACATACCTACACTCTCAACCTGATGTTTCTTTCGACTCGCGACTTTTTAACTACGAAAACTTTACACCACAACCTCTTCTGAGAACTCTCAGGGAACCTGACGTTCCTCTAGGTTGGTCAGGTAAGACTTCCTCTAGTTAGGACCCACAAGTGACCTTCCTGACTACAACTTCGACTTTGAGGTTATGAAACCGGTGGAGTACACTTCGCAACTGAGTAACCTTTTCTAGGACTACGACTCTCCCTAACCCTCGTCCTCCTCTTTCCCCTGCTGTCTCCTACTCTACCGAACTACCGTAGTGGCTGAGTTACCTGTACTCAAACCCATTTGAGACCCTCAACCACTACCTGTCCCTCCGGACCGTACGACTCTAAGTACCCCAGTGTTTCTCAACCTCTGCTGACTCGCTGACTTAACTTGACTTGACTTGCGTCACGATCCGTGTCTCACCCGTCGGAAATGTGTGACGGTAGGACCACAATGCACCCTTTCGAATCACGTTACTACATCGTTTCTTACTTTCTTTAATTCGAAATAACAATATGTTCATGTACGTGAGGGGAAAGTAGGTCGTGACCTGACGTAAATGCTCAAATCGGAAGTGTGGTTGTTTATACTACTTGAGTGAGTGAAGTCACGTATAATAACTCAAATATTAACAGACATGGAAAATAAAAAGAGACAATGATACACAATGGACCCTGAAAGTCCGTAACTAACACACAACATTACCTCGTTTGTCCTCTCTACTCTGAGGCTCAATAACAATGAGAATCATACACTCCCCTCTTCACTTCAATTTAAATTCTCGATTACACTCTCCAAAACTAACGGACACCCCAAAGTAAAAAAGAAAGGGCGACCGGGATTATTAACTCGATTATCTACCCACTCCAGACCTGGTTGTAGTCATCCATACTAACCAACCCGGGGTTCCTTGAAGAAAAATAAAACAATAGTCCTCGATCACCTTATCCATTCAGTGGAGTTGACGACGGAAGTGAGGACAATAAGTACCCTATTGGGGTCACCTCAGACAGAATCGTCAGATAAACCTAGAAATTATTTTTCTCGTCAATACCTGACTTTCTTGATACTTTACTTATTCTCTTATAACCGCGGGGTGATAAATTAACGGAAAATTTAGATACCATTTATAAAGTCACTAAAATTTGAGACTTTCTTATCGTCTGAGTAACTAAAGATATTAAGTAAATAAATCCCTAAAGATAATAGTTGACTTAAACTAACTACTAAAGTACTGTTTATCGACACACGAGTCGTATATGGTCGGGAAACATTCGAGTGAGTCGGTATTTGTTGCACACTATATTAAGAACCCAGGAAAACGACTCAGACATGAAACGATAAACCCCTTGTTGACTAACTCTAAGGAGTTCACTTACTCCATTTCGCTTTGAGGGTGAATCAAGGGAACCGATTCCTTTTTTTCCATAGACATATACTTGTGGTTACTAGGAGTTCAGAATAAAACTCTAGGACACCGTAAAATGAAGTTTTATAGTTTGAGGGAGAACAGTAGGTCTTGTGTCGTCTCAGTGAGTCTGTTTCTTTGGCACAAAAGGAGACGTACGACACCACGAACTGACACAGAGATTCAGACAAAACGAGTCAGTATTCCCTACCATCCATCACTACTATACAGAAGTAGTTTTTAAGTTCAACCTCCGGAAATTTAAAAATTCAAACAAAAAGAATATTTCCGGAAACTAAGTGTCGAAGGATTACCTACCTTTAGTTCATGTAAAAGATAAAATCTCTTTCGTCCTTCAGTAAGATATTTTGATGTCAGAACTTTTGAACAAACGGTCACTCTACAATAACTGAGATTTATAAGGAAAGTCTAGTATATTGACCTTTAAATACTATGGATAAAATTTTATAAAAATTAGAGATGAGTTATAAAACATTATTGGTAATACCCTTTTCTTAAACTTTTTCTTATCTAAATACACATACCTATTGATCTAGTGAAACGATATGTGGACTTTGATTGTGTTGTAACATTTAGTTGTATTAGGTTATACTTTATCTTTAATTTTTTATGAGACTTACGTAAAGGACTAAAATTTAGTTAGACATAAAAAATCAAAACCTTTATTTTTATATATTTCTTCCTTTAATTTTAATAGTTATCTTGATCATTGGTCTTTATTACTACTAATTATAAAACGATTAATCGACAACAATGACTTATTAAAAGAAGAACTTATCTTACTTCCGTTTCCAATAATCCGTTCCCAATTATAACCAATATTACTGCTACTCCGAAAGAACAAAAACGATTAATAGACTGTAAGTAGTTTATCGGATCTCCAACTCCGACTTTTCAACTTAGTCCCTGTAACACCGTTCAACCTGTTCACACACCGACGTGACCCATGGTCTGTAGGAAGCAGAGAACTCTTCGTCGTCTACTTTGATAGGAGTGGTAGTCAACGTTCTTTCCTTGTCCTTCAAAGTAAAATTGGAGAAAACCGAAATATTAAACATTTAAGTGTTTATGTCGAAAATGGATAGTCATTCGTCTTGACTTTCTCTAATACTTTAATACGATAGAAAAATGTATACATCTCACTTTTATAAAGGTGAACCTAACACTAATAACCAACTAAAAGAAGTCATGTCTAATATTCTAACCTTTCATCATGTCATAAAATGTCTTTTGGTTTTTTTTGGTTTATAGAATTACCTGTCGTAAGAATAACAGTAACATACAGATTGAAAAAAATGTGATTAAAATATGATTGAAGGGACTTACATTTTATTAGTGAGAACCAATAACCTACTGTGTTCATTTGGTAAAGTGTCAAAGAATCCTAAATTTTCTGTACAATACACATTGTATAACTTTATTACTAGAGAATATTTTTATAGTAAACGGAAAATCCTATTTATTTCTTAAATCAATCGATTACAAATATCTTAATGATATCGTAAATTCCCTTTTGATTTCTTTTTCTAAATCAATATGATTAAACGATCAGTAACGACTTAATCTAAGATATACTTTTGTTGTTTAGTATTATATTTATACACCCTGAAAATTACCTGGGTAAAAACAGTATACTCGATATCATATGATGTAGAAGTATTAATCATTTCAATATTAAATATTATGACTCAATATATTGACTATACAAATAGTAATATCAATTGAAAATTAATATTACTCCTGTTTTCAATGTGGTCATTTAGTTTTTACTTCAATTGGTCATTTTGGACATATTAACAGGTACATCAGATGATGGTAAGGTTGAGACTCTCTTCGTGGTTTTCTGTAACATCATTAAAAGAAACTGAGAAGAATCAAAGAAGGACAAAAAACTTTTGTTTGTTTGTTTTTTTGTTCTCTCTCTCTCTAAACAAAAGATTTATAAATAATCGTTACGATTCATTTAACCTGTAGTCAAGTCAGCGAGTCAGTACAGTCTGAGAAACGCTGGGGTACCTGACGTCGTGTGGTACGAAGGGACAGGTAGTGGTTGGGGGTCTCGAACGAGTTTGAGAACAGGTAGCTCAGTCACTACTATATGTTGGTAGTGTAAGAGACAACAGGGGAAGAGGAAGACAGAAGTTAGAAACGGTCGTAGTCCCAGAAAAGGTCACTCAGTCAAGAAGTGTAATCCACCGGTTTCATAACCTCGAAGTCGAAGTTGTAGTCAGGAAGGTTACTTATAAGTCCTAACTAAAGGAAATCCTAACTGACCAAACTAGAGAAACGTCAGGTTCCCTGAGAGTTCTCAGAAGAGGTTGTGGCATCAAGTTTTAGTAGTCAAGAAGCCGCGAGTCGAAAGAAATATCAGGCTGAGCGTGTAGGTATGTACTGATGACCTTTTTGGTATCGAAACTGATATACCTGTAAACAACCGTTTCATTACAGAGGTAAAAAATTATACAACAGATCCAAACAGTATCGAAAGGAAGGTTCCTCGTTCGTAGAAAATTAAAGTACTGACGTCTGTGGTAGACGTCACTAAAACCTCGGGTTCTTTTATTTCAGACAGTGACAAAGGTAAAAAGGGAATAAATAATCGGTACTGCACCATCTTGGCCTACGGTACTAGAATCAAACGACTTACAAGTCAAAAGTGAGAAGATAAAGGGAGAGTAGTTCTCCAAGAAATCAAGGAGAAGTGAAAGACAGTATTCCTACCACAGTACACGTATAGACTCCAATAACCATAAAGAGGACCGTTACAACTACGGTCGAAGTAGATCGGTCCGTAAAGTGTACTACATGAGACGTATATTCAATTTATTCGTCCCACTGTTATATGTCGGAACTGTATGAGGAAAGGGTTAAACCTTGGTCAGAAAACAAGACACAAACCAAGATTGAGAACGAAGAACTATACGATGTCTAAAGAGTCCTCTTGTATTTTAACCTGTATTTTAATATATTTCAAAGGAACCTAGGGAAATGTAACAATCAAAGCTAGGAAAGAACCCTTATTGTAGAAAAAGTTCTAACCAGAGTCACATACACGAAAAGACCACCGAGTCTGTCATTTCCTAGACGGACGTTCCGTCCTCTGGAACTAAGCCAGGGAGTAACCATTCTAGAAGACCTCTTACCTTACCATTGAGTGAGGTCACCTTAACGTACCTGTCTTCTCGGACCATCCGATATCAGGTACCCCAGTGTTTCTCATAGAATGAGTAAAATAAACAACTTCTCTATTTGGTAATCGTAAAGTTCCTCATCGATAATTAAGATACAAAACTATTTCAGTACTAATCAGATAAATATAATAAAAATAAATCATTTGTCCTAGTATGTTGTAGTGAGTTTGAGACACTAAGATTCGGTTGTTCAAAATTGACAAACTTAGATTATACTATGTTAGACGAGTCGAGAGAATGACTAAGATCTACGACAAGAGGTCTCAGTAAATCAAATCCCCATGACAGTGACTCCATACCACTGGTCCGTTTCGTCTGAGAGCCGACGGAATCTGTATGGATCAGAACTTTTACAAAATATAGGTTTTGTGAAAGGTTCTAAGAAATCACAAGAAAAAGAGAAATCGGTATCTTCGTTTTATTCGATAAAATCCTCCTTACCAAGTATCAAGAAGGACTTGTAAAAAGACCTTAACTCACTAACCATTTTAGAGTATGGAATATGTATATTAGGATATAATGATAAAAGATTTTAATTAGAAAATTATAACCATGTGTAATTCTTGGTATATATGTAGATAGTAAAAAAAGATGAATCCGTCTGAACCTTCCATAAAAAAATCGTAAAAAAAGGAGGGATATTCAAACCTACCGAGTGATGATTCTACTCAAATTGTGATGAATGTTTGAACTAAAAAGGAAAAACGGAAAAAAAGAAATTACTCAGATACATTTTGATCAAATAGTCTTATGGTCTCAATCGTAAAGTAATGGGTTTTCTTAAGGGTACATAGAAATGATGACTCGGTGGACCCTTCTTTTATTTTAAAATAAGTATTTGTGAATCAGACTGAAGATTGTCGATTCGTGAACTTTTCTTTTGTTTTAAAACTTTTAAAGAATCACAGGTCAAGTTCATAGGACCTAGTAGATTTGTTACGGGGAACATCTAATAATCTCTTCTGAAAAGGAGACTATTTGGTATTGAGGGGGTCCATAACGTAAAAGTCACAAATACATCTACGGAAGTGGAATAGTTTAAATTTTTGGTATGACTCTGAAAACAAAGTCCTAGAGGAGACCTCCGGAAGAACACTTGTACTCAGTACGACCGTTGGACGGTACGTAGGGGGGGTGTCACCCTAATTATTCTTGTCCAATATGCAAAACCGGTTGTCCATGTATAAAGTGGGAACTAATGAAACCTTCAGAACCCACTTACAGTAGACCAGGACCACTAAATAAATGTAAATCAAACAGTGAATTCATATCCTTGCAGGACATAAAAGGTGACAAACAAAATTATAAAGACTGAACAGACGAAATTTCCTTCTACCCTTACTCTGAGATTCCGGAAGAGGCCAACTTTTACTCCGTTTATTAAGTCACTAAGAGGGACGGTAGGGAAACAGTAGGAACTCACTGGAACCGGAAAAGGTCGACCGAAGGACTGAAACAGTATGAATTTCCCCAAACGTAAAAAGAAACTTTAGGGATCACTCCACGAGACGACTAAAAAAGTACCCGGTAAACAAAAATCAAACTGAGACTGGACGAAGTGTAAGGAAAAGAAGTTCTCATCGTCCAAGATGTAAATTTTTATAAACATATCGGAAAAATACAATGGTCGAATCGTACTCACCGAAAACAAATTCACGACAGACAAAACTAGCCACGAGTGTAAAAAGAAAAGAAGGGTTGTTTCACAAAGTTGAGTGGAATAAATATTCGTTCATAGGGTTGAGTGGATCCCTATGAACAAATAAAAACCGATTGTAAAGGATAGGTTTTGTATGGAAAAGAGAAAGGAAGGAAACGTTCTTAACACTTTGGTGTTCTACTTTAGACTTCACAAGAAATAGGACTGACTTGAACACCGAGTATCACACTAAAGACAATTTCTTACAAAGATGGGGAGAATGTGACAACCACCCTTACATTCAACCAAGTCGGTGATACCCCTTGTAATACCTCCAAGGAACTCTTTGATTTTTCTCTTGATGGTGTACTGGGTCGTTAAGGTGAGGACCCGTATATGGACCTCGTTTGGTATTAAGGTTTTCTATTTACTTGAGGTCACAAGTAACGTCGTGATAAATGTTATCGGTCCTATACTTTCGTCGGATTTACAGGTAGTTGCCTCCTTACCCACTTCTTCTGCACCGTGTACGTATGTCACCCGATAATGAGTCAGGATTTTCCTTCCGTTAACGCGCGGTAAACGTCTCAGTCTGACAGTATGTCTCATTTCAGTCTTTCTCTTTTCATAGTAAATTATAGTAAATATACACCTTAGATCTTTTTTACAGTGTAAACTTGAAAACGTTTCGTCTTTATCTCTGTGTCTACATCTCTTGTTTACATACCTATGGTTCTCCCTTCCTCCTAACCCTACTTAACCCTCTAACCCTAGCCGTGTTTACGTGACGATACATATCTTATCTATTGATTACTAATAGACGACATATAGTGTCTCTTGAGAAGAGTCACGAGACACCACTGGATTTACCTTTCCTTTATTTTTTTTCTCCTCTATATACATATACATATCGACTAACTGAAACGATATGTCGTCTTTGATGGCGTCGTAATATTTGGTTGACATAAGGTTATTTTTAAAAAAAAATAAAATTTTTTCTCACTAAGAGAGTGTTCTATGAAAAGTGAAACAAAGTGTTAGTTGAGGACTCTTAGTGTATTTGACACAGACCGAGACCTTCCATGATAGGATGAAAGAAGACGTGGGTGTCCGGACGAAACATCGTAGAGAGAATTCGACGATAATTCTGACCGAAAAGGTAAAAAAGTACATTGAATGACCTGTCACCTCTTTCTATTAACCCTTAAATAAGTCTTAAATCTACCTCGTTAAACTCTAAATAGTAAATACAAATAATAAATTGTCGTACCTATTATAGAATGTCTTTGAATCTTAAACTAGAATGCATAAAAATCTACTCTATCTTGTAGTCACAGGTCATCTTTACACACAATGTACACTTCGAATGTTCAAAAACCTTTGTTATAAATTTTTCCCTTTTTAGTTATCCACTTTAAATATAATTGGGACAAAAATAAATCGGGTTTATCGGTTTTATATTAATAAAGTTGTACAAAAGTCATAAGTGTAATAATTACTATATAAAATATATAAAATATGACTTAAAGACTCTAGGTCACACAAGAAGTATAATTATGGATATTGTGTAAAGTGAGACCCGACCAACAGAAAGGTCTTGAGTTATCTGTGCACACTGTCACCGGCGGTATAACTTAGGAGGAATCTTTTGAGTAAATTACGAGATGTTTGGTAAGTTTTAAATATGTACATATATAAATCACAAAAAAGAAAATGACTGTGGACACCGTCGTATAGTAATATTGAAACTTCCTCGACAAAATGGACTATTCTTCTTTCAACTACTTATATAAATTGACATAATGACATTACATGAACCATATTGAGAAGATTAATTTTATTCTAATAGAATGTTGAATACTTTATTTCTAGACCGTATTATCTGAATCTTACACTACTTTTACAAAAGTAATTCACGATTCTATGGGACGTTCCGTACCGTAAAATAGAGTTCAGAGATTATTGTAATTATATGGGAAAATTAGAGACTTCGTAAATTCTGAATTATCCTTGAGGAAATTCTTACTGTCTTAACATTCTGAACGTTCCAATGAAATTGAACTTTCATGAGTGTCAGAAGGTACTTAAATTCATTCACACTTTAAAAAGCAACTACCCTTCAGGTTCATCTCAAAACAAATAAGTCCCTGTTCTGAGTTTTCGGTGTGTACTCGTCTTCCCACGTCTTCCTCCTTTCATCCCCAATTACCATAAAGGTCATTAACAGGAACCGGAGTCCAGACCGTCACACTGAACCGACGGTAAGAACATCCCCGACTACCGACACACACGTGGTGAACCCTTGAGTCATGTTCACTAAACCATTACAATAATAGTGAAACGTTTTGTTAGACACCCCTTTGACGGTAACGTTTAAGAAAGGGAAGAAAGTGTAACAAATAACTTGTATACAGATAAATAAACAACAAAAGGAAATATCTACTCGATGCATATCTGTCACTTATAATAAAACAAAAGACGCAATGACGTGCAGAGTAAAACGTAAATTTAATGTCTTTCGTTATACCCCTACAAGGTACTCACAAAAAACGTCACAGGATGTGAACTACATCCGATGTCTTTATTAGACTACTCCTACTCCTCTTGACCTGAGACAAGGAAGGAAGGAAATGCTCATCAATTATAGGTGAAACCTGTTAAGACAAATGAAAGAGAACAGAATAAAAATGTCGATAAGAGTATCTTGTCGAATGTCAAGTAATCCCCTCTCAACGATGTAATTAGGTTCTCTGATCATATCATTACGAAAGGATCAGACCATTCTTTTATTATATAAGACCTTCACATAGAAAGATCTGTAGTACTATGGTAACCGGACATGACAAAACCAGAACAAAATGACTGGTCTTGAGAAAACAAGATATTCTTTGAATGACTTGTCAGATGTAGGAACACTCTTGGAAGTGAGACGATCTAAGTTATACAAAGTGTCCTTGATCTACTCTCAGGACACTATTTATGTGACTGAAGATTAACATAATTTACTATACCCTCTCCACCTCATCCTCTTATCTTACTTCGAATCACACACTCGGTGAATGAACAACCAAGAGACTTGTGTGTCTACCCTTATGGTCTGGTGGAATGGACGGAGGACTCTTTGTACATACGTCCAGTTCTTCGTTGTAAATCTTGGTCTGTACCTTATTACCTGACCAAGGTTTAACCTTTTTGTCACGTGGTTCCGACATATAAAAGTGGGACGAATATATTGAAGCTACGTCTCATATAGTACACTTTACGACCCGACCTACTTTGTGTTCGACCGTAGTTCTAACGGTCCTCTTTATAGTTATTGGAATCTATAAATCTACGGTGGTGGGAATACCGTCTTTCGTTTCTCCTTGATTTCTCGGAGAACTACTTTCATTTTCTCCTCTCACTTTTTTGACCGAATTTTGAGTTGTAAATTTTTTGCTTCAAGTACCGAAGACCAGGGTAGTGAAGTACCGTTCATCTACCCCTTTGTCACCTTTGTCACTGTCCGACGTCTACCACTGACGTTGGTACTTTAATTTTCTACGAACGAGGAACCTTCTATTCGATACTGTTTGGATCTGTCGCATAATTTTTTGTCTCTGTAATGAAACGGTTGTTTCCAGGTATATCAGTTTCGATACCAAAAGGGTCATCAGTACACACCTACACTCTCAACCTGATATTTCTTTCGACTCTCGGCTTCTTGACTACTAAAACTTGGCACCACAACCTCTTCTGAGAACTCTCAGGGAACCTTACGTTTTTCCAGTTTGGTCAGTTAGGATTTTCTTTAGTTAGGACTTATAAGTAACCTTCTTGACTACAACTTCAACTTCGAAGTTATGAAACCGGTGGACTACGTTTTCTCGGTTGAGTAACCTATTCTGGGACTAAGACCCTTTCTGACTTCTGTCCTCCTCTTCCCCTACTGTCTCCTACTTTACCAACTTTTCGTAGTGGCTGAGTCACCTGTACTCAAACTTGTTCGATGCCCTCTACCACTTCCTGTCCGTTCGTACCACACGACGTCAGGTACCCAGCGATTCTCAGTCTGTGCTGACTCGCTGACTTGTTGTTGTTACTTGTATCTCGGTCGGTGGGAAAATCTCTGAGTCCATCATGTGGAACCATCTCAACGTACTGACGTAAAAAGTGGTCATGAGACCTCCTTCAGTCAGTAGGTTTCTGGAGTGAAACGCTTTGTAACGGGACAAGTCGTCTTTCTCTTTCTGGGGATCCGCGAGAAAAGGACTAAGGAACCCAGATCGTGGACTGCTTACACCTCCCAAAGTAAAAAACAGAACGACGGAAAATTACGGAGGTCATTGACTAGAACTGAAAGACTGATATCTCGATGAACAAGTAAAAAAACAAAGATCACCTTGTTCTTAAGTGTGAAGAAGGTTTCCGGACAAATGAGTCATACCTCGAGAACCGGAGACTGGGACGAGGACCGGTGTAGACAGAATAGAAAGTGGGGGACTGGACTTAGGGACTCAAAGGGAAATGCGAACCGGTAGTTGGGACCAGTCAACTTGGACGCAGCAGTAAATTGAATTGGTCGAGACGAGATCATAAGAAACGGTCAGGTAGTAGGAACTATGGACTTGTCGATAACTTTCGGTCAGTGGGAGTCCCACTCAAACCCGTCTTGTCTATCCAGTCAACACGATTGACATCCGAAAAATTCTTCATGGACCGTAACTTCGACACCTTCTTGTTTTCCTCCTTCGTTTCGTACCTCTAGGGTCACAGAGTGAGGAGACGACTCTTGTATTTCCCCCAATTTAACGTGGACTGTGTGTCGTTTTCGTTGTCCCGATGTCCAGAATTCCCTTCAAAAAACTATTGTAGAAGGATTTACGTTGGTTCAGATACCTTAACCATAGTTATTTTCCTATAATAATACCCGAGTAAAAGATTCGTAAGATTTGTCTTTGAAAAGAATTTTGTTTTTACCAGGAAAAAAGAACAAACTGATCGTAAATATTGTGAAAAGGAGTCGATAGCGACTCGACGTGTTCTGAATAACAGTTCTATGAGTCTTTGGGTCCCACTCCCCGTGAGTACGAGTAAAACTGGAAAAGAGGAAGGAGTCCAAAAGAAACGAACAAACTGGAACACGGACCTAACTAGAAAAGTGAGTCACGTTCGGAGGTACAGTCTTCATTAAGGAAAACCTGATGGCATACCGATCCATTACACGAACCCAAGTGTTCTTAATCTACCCCAAAAGAACAGTAACAACAAAACCACAAATAAGTCGGTTCTTGACTGACCGAATTTAAGACCCAAATGAAGTCAAAAATGTTAATAAAGTTCCGTATATAGGAAGTAGTCTTCCTACGACCCCCACGCATGATTTATAAATTTAAGGGTCCAGGTAGGACCTAGTGGACTTAGACTCAAATACCCAGGTCTCGAGTCGTGGAAATAGTTTTGTTGAAGAAATCTACTAAGAGTACGTGTATTTTTAACTCTAAGTAATGGGGTTAATGGTCTAACGGAGTAAAAATAAAAATATTAAAATTATGGATACTCTATAAAATTTTTTATACTTCGTTTCCTGTTATGGTAAATCACTCGTAAGAAAATCGTGTTCAAGTGTTCGTATAACATGTGTAAATTCGTCTACATGTCACAAGAGTAGACACATGGATTATTGAGGAAAATTTGTTTCCGAGAGTCACGGACGTCTCTATAGAATTCTGAAAGAGTAATGATGTCGACGAGAACGGGAATAAACCGTTCTTGTAATAATCTCAGAATGTCGAGGAAAGAATAGTCCGTTAGTGAGTGATCCACTTGTTTGTAATGACTATCACTTTCCTACCCTTAGATTTTTCTTTTAATATAAAGAGATAAACATTACAGTCTTTCGTAGAGGTCCATCGGAAAGAAGAATACTATGGGACCGGTTTCACACCACTGTCACTCACAATGACTTATTTTTACTCTGTTGACATATTGTGTAAATTTTCGAATTGAGTTGAAAATTCGGATATTCATTACTATTATTTTCCGGTTAACCCGTGACAATACTTAACACACGTATACGTCGAAATACCCCGAAGTTTCGTCGGACACGGATAGTCGACACCTAATGTCTGGTAAAACTACTTAATCGACTTGAAATTTACCATCAAAATCTGGGACAACTCTATTTGGGACTCAGGAACCATCCTTCAATACTGGGGTCACCCATTCCGTTCAGTCTCTTCTTTCTGACTCCTATCTCTCGGAAAGTCTTTCTACATCACCAGACAACCTGTGATCGGAACTAGAAAAGAAAATACACAAAACATAGTCCATTGTGAGAGTTGAGGGTACAATAATCAGTTCCTCTCCTATCGACTAGGTGTGGTCTAGTTAATCTATTAGAAAGTTCTCATACTTTAGAACCTAACCCTCGGGATTCTCCCCTTCGACCATCGAGTTTCAACCCAAATCCCACCTCGACCTCTTTCATCAAGTTGTTTGAGAACGACGACTGATGAGACCGAGGACTGAAAGTATCCGAAAAAACCACTTTTAAACACAAAACAATTCACATAGTTTAAGTACCATAAACTGGAGTGTGTGAACGTCTTAGACCAATTCTTCAGAGGTATTCCGACACTTGACTCGTGTCTGAAGACCGGGTCCTAAGTCTCTTCCACTTCTCCTTCGACGTCCCCTTCTACCTCGACACCGTCTACACCGGTGAGGGAGTACGGTTACCCGTGACCCACTTGATCGTCTAGACGTCACCACACACTCGATGTTTAGTGACGAAGTAAAGGTGTCAGGTTAAACGGATGTTCTAAGGGTCTTCGGTCTTGGTTAAGTCTATTGAATCGAAACTGTAAGAGAAGGAAACCTTGGTGAGAACGTAAGTTTAAGATTAAATAATAACGTATTGTGTAATATTGTTATGTATTATGTTATGTTTTACACCATCGACTTTTATTGTTTGTAAAGTAAATGAGTCCAAAGTCACCCAGTTCTAGACCCTCGGTGAATCGACTCTCTAAGACCAAGTCTCAGAGAGTGTTTGGATGTGAGTTCATAACCTACCTCAATGTCAACAGACTTCCTAGTCGACCCCTACTAGTTGAAGACTCAGTCAGAACACCGATAACCTTCCGGAGAGAACAATACATCCGGAAAAGAGTCTCATTGACCGACAAGAGTCTCTGTCACTAGGTACTTTCCTATTCTCTTTTGTAGATTCTATCTGTGGTATTTTTTTTTTTGTTTTTTTGTTTTTTTTTTAGAAGACGGTAGGGTAGTGAAGAAGGTATTAGATAAAAACAACAAGTCAGTGAATCAGTACAGGTTGAGAAACACTGGACTAGGGTACCTGACGTCGTGAGGTCCGAAAGGACAGGTAATAAAGGACCTCAAACGAGTTTGAGTACAGGTAACTCAACTACTATGGTAGGTTAGTAGAGTAGGAGACAACGGGGCAAGAGGACGGGAGTCAGAAAGGGTCGTAGTCCCAGAAAAGGTTGTTCAGTCCAGAAGAGTATTCAAGTCAAGTTAGTGAGTCAGTACAGGCCGAGAAACGTTGGGGTACCTGACGTCGTGCTGTCCGAAGGGACAGGTAGTGGTTGAGGGTCTCAAACGAGTTAGAGTACAGGTAACTCAGTCACTACGGTAGGTTGGTAGAGTAGGAGACAGTAGGGGAAAAGAAGGGTGGAAGTTAGAAAAGATCGTCGTCCCAGAAAAGTTTACTCAGTTGAGAAACGTACTCCACCGGTTTCATGACCTCAAAGTCGAAGTAGTAGTCAGGAAGGTTACTTATAAGTCCCAACTAAAGGTAGTCCTGACTGATCGAACTAGAGGAACGTCAGGTTCCCTGAGAGTTCCCATAAGAGGCCGTGGTGTCTCTTTCGTAGTTAAGAAGTCACGAGTCGGAAGAATTACCCGGCTGACAGTGTAGGTATGTACTGATGACCTTTTTGGTATCGATATTGATATACCTGGAAACAACCGTCCTACTACAGAGACGATTAGATAAACTACAATTATTTAGATTAACTGTGAGTTCCCCTTCCCCAATATGTTCCTGTATTTATGGTTCTCCACCTCTAGTACCCACGATAAACTCCGAAGGGTGTCGTTGAATTTAAATAATAAAAAAAAAACAATACGATTGGACTTAATAAAAGACAATCCATTTTGGTTCATTTATCAGGTATTCCGGTATCCCAACATTCTCAAAGGTTATCAGATTCGTTCTTACACACCGAAACGTTACTATTCCCGTTCTGTCTTATCATGTTTATTTATTATAAAATAGTCATTCTTTTATACTTCAACCTCAACTAGTATAACGGTTATAACCCATGACCAAATCTCTGTCTTCCAACCCAAACGGAAAACCAGTAACACAAGTGGTCTATGTACTGGACCTCTTTCAAGATTTCGTCAAATTAAGGATCAAAGAGGTGGATGTTTTCCTATGGATGTAGTTTCCCAACAATTCTCCTGAGACCATGCACGTAGTCTCTCAGGGTCGTCCCTTACCCACCGGGTGGGTTGGGTTCATTGACTCTTCTTAAATTATTTCTCTTACAAGTGTTTACCTATCCGTCCCGATTCCTTTCCTTGTACCTTATTGCTTGGTTAACAGTGGGGGTTATCCGGACTTCCCTGTTCTCCTCCTTAGACATCGATGTCCTCTACCAACGACCAATCTCAAAAGGTACCCCCTTGTGTCGGTTAGACGACACTACTCCGTCCCTCTATATTATAGGACTAGAATAACAAGAGGGAGGGTGACTCGGTGACGATCTCTAAACACGTACATTGGAGTTGGAGAGATCTTCAGTTTTCCGTTCCTTCGGATTTCTACGTCAGTCTTACCAGGCGGGGGATCCCGTGCCTCTTTCTGTGTCTTCTCCCACTCCTGTGGATGTCTCACCGAGACTTCTCGTTTATCTTTGATAAGTCGTTATTCACGAATTGTGGTTAATACAGTTTCTGATTCACGGGTTAATTATCTCCTTCGTGTTCGACCTTAGTTCTAACGACCCTCTTTATAGTTATTGAAACCTATACGTCTACTATGGTGGGAATACCGTCTTTCACTTCTCCTTGATTTCTCGGAGAACCACTTTCACTTTCTCCTCTCACTTTTTCAACCGAATTTCGAGTTGTACGTCTTTTGCTTCTAGTACCGTAGACCAGGGTAGTGAAGTACCCTTTATCTACCCCTTTGTCCCCTTTGTCACAGTCTGAAATAAAAACCCCTGAGGTTTTAGTGACGTCTCCCACTGACGTCGGTACTTTAATTTTGTGCGAATGAGGAACCTTCCTTTTAATACTGGTTGGATCTATCGTATAAGTTTTCGTCTCTGTAATGTAACGGTTGTTTCCAGACAGATCAGTTCCGATACCAAAAAGGTCACCAGTACATACCTACACTCTCAACCTGACACTTCTTCCGACTCGTGGTTTCTTAACTACGAAAACTTGACACCACAACCTCTTCTGAGAACTCTCAAGAAACCTGACGTTCCTCTAGGTTGGTCAGGTAAGTATGATTTCCTCTAGTAGGGACCCACAAGTAACCTTCCTGACTACGATTTCGACTTTGAGGTTATGAAACCGGTGGAGTACGTTTCTCAACTGAGTACCTTTTCTGAGACTACGACCCTCCATAACCCTCGTCCTCCTCTTCCCCTGCTGTCTCCTACTGTACGGACCTACCGTAGTGACTGAACTACCTGCACTCAGACTCACTTGAGACCCTCAACCACTACCTGTCCCTCCAGACCGCACAACGCTAAGTACCTCAACGTTTCTCAACCTGTGCTGACTCTCTGACTTGACTTGACTTGTCTAATAATAGTAATAATAACGGACGATTATCCCATGTATTTACCTCTGTTCGACTCATCTTTCACATACACCCCTCCCATCTCTCCACAGTTCCTTTGGAGGAAAAAGATGGATACTTCTACTCCAGACCGAAAGGGTCGTAGTCCTTAAGTTCGTCTCGTCTCGAATTACTTAACAAACGGAAGAAATGAATCCAGTTCGATCTTCTTTTGAGAGGAAGTAAAATTAAGAGGTAGGTGACCGAGTAATTCTCCTCAAGAGGAGAAGTCAAAGAGTAATAAAACCTTACTGTCTTCGAAGGATGTACTGTAGAAGATCGCTGAAGACTCGATTAGGGGTGGAAACTCTCAGTCGGAACGATCCGTAGAACGGGGTGACTTCGAGACGAGAGGTCGAAAGGAGGGTGGGTCGACGGACGGAACGACTCAAGTTTATCGACACTTTCCCCGGTGCGGGTGCATTAAGTCACACCTCATAAGACCCCAAAAGATTCGTCGTCCAACCGTTGGTCGTTGTCTACCTCTTCGACACATTATGACTCGTCTCCGACGTTCCTCTCCATCCGTTACTCCGTTCCTCGGTTCACCCGTCATACCCTCTACCTCCCGGTTGTTCGTTTCTCTCGAGAATAACGGTTTTTACCTCACTAAGGACACTTCAACGTCTGAAGTGTCAAGTAAGAGGACGAGGATGAGAGGGGGAGTCGCGTAGAGGTTTTAAGTCGTCTGGAGTGAATAGGAAAAAAAAAGAACCCATCATTACACGGTAGAGACCGGGACTTAGACTAAAAGGGAGATTCCGACTTGAAGTTGTTGAGATAACACGGAAATTCCTTCTTTAGTTGTACCACGCCTACCATCAAGTTTGTATAAACAAAGACACAGTAGACGAGACTCACATTTATAGTTAGGTCATTGAAGCGACAACATTCACTATTCAACTTTGTAGTAGTCAACAAAAAATCAATTTACTGTCATTGTTTTACTTTTAGTGGTAATTTTTCCGATATAAACGTATAAAACTACGACAGTTTCTTGTACCGTGATTACATCGTATTCCTCATAAGAATTTGTCTTTGTAGTATCAAAAGTTTTAGATTCCTCCTAGTTTTTTATTTACGATTTTAAAGTAAATATTTTTCTTTGTCCCTTGTCAATAAGGTGATCGTCTTATTATTTTCGTGAAAGATCACTGTAAAAATAATCGTATAATTAAGTTTTAACATTAAAACTCTTCCTCACTCAGATAGATGTATTTGTGGTTTACGTAAGATTTACGAACCATAATAGTATTACTGATCTTTAATTTAATTATTACGATCCTATCAATTTTTAGACTACATTGGAGGAACTTAGAAAAGATAGATGTACTTAATAAAGAGTAAGAACAACTTGAAAGTGGGACTTGAAGTAAATCACAAAATTAAAAAGTTTCTAGAATTACTAAGAAGTTAAAACCCTTACAAAGTGAAAACTTTCAATGGAAGTTCTCCGTAAATATTAGTAAAACTTGGGTAGTTCGTAAAATTGTCGACATCCCGGACTTACATGTCGTGTATATGACATGTGTACATATTAGTACTACAAAAACCATTGACTGAACGATATAACGACATAAAAGGACATAAAATGTTAGTTCAACCGACTCGATTGATCTATGATAAAGTTATGACTTACTTCTCTCTCTCTTCTGACAGAAAAGTCACTTCAAAATTATAGACTCGTCACAAAGTATTTTAATTCCGTAGGTATTCAGTCCCCTTTTACAAAGATTAGAGTATGGTTTCTTCTGAAATTTTTGTGATGTTCTCCAACACCATTTCTCTAAGGAATCCCTCTCAAGAAGTAAAGAAAAGAAAAGAAAGTTCATAAGTAGTCTACCGGTTATTTAGATTAGGACGACTAACATCACGGAAATTGTTCTGTATCCCGTCGTCCGTCAGAACGAAAGTTGTCCATACACGATAACTCCCGAAGTATCTGAGTTTAAATCTTAAACCAAAAGACTACATACTCATAGGTCTCATTAAGTGTCTCACCTATAAAAGGGGTCCTTCACATTTGTACTAGGTCTTTGAATTTGTCATACGGAACAGGGTGGTAAACCATTCGAAACCAAAAATAACTTGTTTAGGAGTCCAGAGAAACAAAGGATCTGATATAGTGTGGAATTTTTTACTAATCCTATACGTTGACTAAGACTTTGTGACGTCTTTTGTTCCGTCTAACACGAAACGAGTCCTAAACGAAAGGGACGGTTTTGTAGGACGATGTTTTTACGGTGACACCATATTAGAAACCGGTGTTATCGACCCGGTAGTGATGTGGGTCTGTTCTAAAATATTTCCAACACGTTTTGTTGGTGGAAGAGTTTCGACCATAGACACGAGAGTCTGAACCCAAGAGTAGTGGGAAAGGGGGTCTAGAGGGGTTTGGGTTCAGAACTCTTACCTTTTTTTGTACCGTTACGATCTGACAGTTAAAGGTGTTAATTAACCTTTAGTGTATTCAAAAAGTAACAAAAAATTGATCTTTTGATATCACTACAAACAATTTTTTTTTCCCCCCCTTTGACACGGAATAAGTATCCATAGAACCGAAGTACCTAGAACATAAAATAAAAACAAAAATCTCGTTCAGAGGTGAGTCTCTAATTTTCACGTAACGATCGTAAACCGGAACCAAAGGTACATGAGTGATACCTCCACGAACGTCAACGATTGATTTAGGGACATATCAATCGATTCCGACAGGAACATGACTTAAAACATCGAGAATTATATCAAGATAGGGGAATCAGAAAAGAACCTCATCAAGTGACCTGAGTCCTGTCTATACTTACCTGGGTTAAGTCTATTGTTTATGTTGTGTTAGTTTAGAGGAACCTGAAAACCAAATGAAAAGAATATGGTTTCTCCCTTTCTCACTAGTTTAAAATTATCATTTATACGTCTGTGTATTATCATTATGTACATTAATTCTTCTTAAAAGAGAGGATATCATAACCCAACCGGTTTTTTTTTTAAGGAAACCAAAAATTCACTTTTATATTCTGTAGAAAAAGTAAAAGTCGTTCTTGAAATAGCTTGCTGCACCAGTGGCAAAACAAGATGATGAAAGACGGTAAAAAGTCCGTTGAAGAATTAAGGTAGAAGATTTTGAAAAATAGAAAAACTCGTTTCTTGACAAGATCCACGGGAAATGTCAGAAGGTCCCTTAACTTTAAAAAAAGGTAATTCTCTTAAAAAATTTTTGATTTCATTTATCTTTAGTCTTCCACGTCACAGACCACTTATGTCACCTCCTTCGTCTTGAAGGGTCGGTTCGACATTGTCCAAAAAGGACCAGTAGTTTCGTTGTACGTCAGAATACAATAGGACTACCTTCTAATACACAAAAGACAACTGATTAAGACCTGTGCAAAGGAAACCACGACGAAAGTCAACCAGATTGACTTTCGTCATGAACAACCTTAATAAAACAAAAGCCTTTCCTCAAGCATTATCTCCTGAGGGAAGGTTAGGGTGGTATATGTGTTATAGTGGAAGAAACCTACTTCTGGTTTCTTCCACTACCAATACCAAGAGAAGACAAGACATAGTAATATGTCATAGATGAAAATTAGTGGGAGTGTTAAACAAAATTTTTATCTTGTAAAAGTAATGTAAATTCATTGTCTCAGTCTGTACCTTTATCTCCCAACAAAAGGACAAATTGAATACCCCTTGGGTTTGAAGTTTCGTTAATTGTATTGGTTCGAACTCGTTTACTAAAAGTTACGAACTAAACCTATAAAACTCATACAGTGATAGAGGACACACAATATTACAACTAATAAGGGTTAATTACAAAACTAAACTCGTGATAGTTGAAGTTGACCAGATGGACTGGTACCTCGTAACAGGTCACTCTTTAGAGGTCGTACTTTAAAACGTTCAGTGAAACTTGTACAAACTAGTCAGTGACGTCGAAGAGGTATATGACGTGTCTAGACGAAAACGTAAAGACAACACAAAAGTGGAAAGAACTTCATTATTTTGTATTACACGTGTTTTATAACGAAAAAAGTTTGAAGGTACAAACTATAATTTTACCGATGTGTTTTTTACGCGATTAAAACTTTTCAAATTTTTTACATGTAAATATACTGTTGAGAGTGTTATGTTGTTTTAACAAAACTTACCGCAATTTCTGTCGATTCGTGATGACCTCGGTAAAATACCTTTTTTTGGTTTGCTTTAAAAACCGGTTGGTTTTCAGAAAACAAGAGAGACCGTGTAGAACCCAGACTGTCTACACGGAAGATGGATGATTAGTAAAAATAATTGGTAATTGATTCGTTCACCCGAAAGGTCAACCGAGTCACCACTGCTTAGACGGACGGTCACGTCCTCTGCGTCCTCTACGACCAAACTAGGGACCCGTCTCTCCTAGAGGACCTCTTTCCTTACCAATGGTGAGGTCATAAGAACGGACCTCTTAGGGTACCCGTCTCCTCGGACCGTCCGACGCCAAGTACCCCAGTGTTTCTCAGTCTGTCCTGACTCGTACGTTGTGAGTGTTGTTGTGAGTTGATTCGTCCAAAACCCAAAAAAAAACTTTAAAATTTTTTCCGTCCCTAACGTTATATCTAGGAATCTTAATCCAGTAAAATTTACCAAAAAGGACTATTTCGAACCGTCCACTTTAGGTTTCCATGACTGAAAGGAGTGGTCTTTCCCGAGAGACAAACGGAAACGACTACCATTGAATAATTCTTATATAGAGAAAGTAAATATCGACTGAAGTCCCTTTCGTCCGAAGGAAAATATCAAAGATGGAGTCATCGAAACCTTCTTCATGGGGAACAAGGATATAAGGACGGATCTAAACACAAACTCAAAATAGAATGTGTAGTCAAGTAGAAAATCGGTAAAACTAGAGACGGTACGTCTCGGGGAATTTTTGAAAGGGAAGAAACTCTTTTCCAGTATTTATTCCCTATAATTATTTTTCATTTTACTCCTGTACTAAGGTAGACTCATTAGATTCACACACATATACGGTGGAGTTCTAAGGCTGTTAATCGTAAATGAGTAAAAGAACTTACTGAGCATAATACGTGGAAATAAACCGTCAGTTCCACCGGCGTGACACAACAGGAGAAGTACGACGAAACATGATCCACAACTTTCCTGTCTTACTCTCTGTCCCTTTCTCTTGTCGAAAATGTTTACTTAGAATTCTCAAGATCACAGAAAGTCTTCGTTGTTTAGTAAAAATTAGACTGTCGAGGATTAATTTAACTAACACTCTATTTTACGTGGGTTATTCACAGTCCGAGTGTACTCAATTTTGCGGACCACCCAACACTTTCCGTAAATTACGAGGATTTGGAAGGACGTTTACCTACGGGAACTTTCGAGAGGATCGTTACTCAATTTCTAGAGTCGACCCCCGACGACTGTACAACATTACTGATATTAAATATCGTATGGTCGAGGTATGATTGGGAAACGGGGTGGTCCCACGAAGGACCTCAACCATCCCGATCTTCCTTTTTTTCCCCTTTCTCTTTTTTGTTCTGAGTTCCCGGGAAAATCGTAGTAGAGAAGATAGTCGAATCTGAAAGCCCCGGAGAAAGTCTCCGATCATTGAAAGTTTGACTTGTACAGAATAAGTCGAAGATGACTAAATATGGTATTGCCATATCAACGACTGAATGTACCGGTCAATAAGGTCCATCCAACCGTCTTCGAGTCTCTTCTGAAATTAATTTAATTAATTAAGTAAACAAGTAGTCAATAATTAACTCGTAGATATTACAAGATTTTTGACAAGATTCGTGACCCCAGTATACTTATTCTGTCTGAAGAATAAAGTACTCAAGTTATAAGGGAGCCCGATCTTCCCCGGTCTCTATTTTTTCCCTATCTTTTGGTTCGTTTATATATCTGTCTGTCCTTTTACAGCCTATGTTATAATAAATATTTTTAGACTTTAATAGTACAAAGAAAGGGAACCGTACTTATTAAAATTCATCTTTGTCGAATACACCGATCAACTCCAATCGACTCAGGGATTCTGACTTTATTACTTATCCTGCCCTCTTTCCTCTCTTACCCTCCTTGGGTTTCTGTCATAAGAACATTGTATAACTTTGTCTATAAGAACACAACAAGTTTTCAAAAGAGATTCATATTAAAACCATCGTTTTAAAGTTTTATTAAACTTGTTACTGTCGTAATAACTTTGTTCGTAAACAAATCAGTTATCCATTTAGACTTTCTACATACTGAAGACTATACTAGCACATTCTTTTCGTTTTTCATTACCTTTGTCGTAACGACATCTCCTCGTCTTACCTAAACCAAACTAGACCCAAGTTTAACACCGACACCGAAAAGGACCGAGACACTGGAACTGGTTCTATAAATGTCAACGTACATACGTACGATTCAGCGAAGTCAGTACAGACTGAGATACGTCGGGATACCTGACATCGGATAGTCCGAGTAGACAGGTACCCTAAGAGATCCGTTCTTATGACCTCACCCAACGGTCCAGGAGAAGGTCCCTTAGAAGGACCGGGGTCCCTAACTAGGACTTAGAGAGCAGAGGACGTAACCGTTCGTCCAGAAATAGTGATCATGGTGGACCTTCGGGATGAGATGTTAATGAAGTAGTATTTTTACCATGTCTTTATTGTACAAAGTCTCCGAATAACATTCTTTATCCATTTTATCATAAGGATTTCACAGGTTTTACGATGGAGAAGATATTTTCTCGTCACTCTGTAGTTATTTCGTCCAGAACAAAAATATGAATCAGTATTAAGATTAAAATACATGCAGTATGTGATAGTGTTAGTTATTTAGTATTACAGTTAAGAATTTTTTAGGAGTCTGTATCGATCTTTTTTTCACAGGAAATTCCCGTCAAAGTAAGGTAATGACAATCCAGTTTGTTTCCCAAAACGGACTTTACCTTCCCCAAAACTAAAACGCACAAGACCTAGTTTAGGCCGTATTACAAGGAAACTCACACCGGTGACAAGTTCAGTATCGAAAACTCCGAAACACAATGACACTTTGTTGTTGAGTTACTTCCTAGTCTCCTACCTTTTAAGTTCCAACTAAGTACGTAAAATTTCACACTTACAGAACATCGCAGTCTATGTTTCACTTCGTCGATCGCGGTCCCTCTACCATTGGGTTCTCTTGTCTTTCTGGAAGTAAAGTTTCTTACTTTTTTTTTTTTTTTTTTGTTGTCGAATTAGAGAGATTTCGGAGTCTAAGACCGTCTTTTTGAATGTGACTNCCTACCTTTTAAGTTCCAACTAAGTACGTAAAATTTCACACTTACAGAACATCGTAGTCTATGTTTCACTTCGTCGATCGCGGTCCCTCTACCATTGGGTTCTCTTGTCTTTCTGGAAGTAAAGTTTCTTACTTTTTTTTTTTTTTTTGTTGTCGAATTAGAGAGATTTCGGAGTCTAAGACCGTCTTTTTGAATGTGACTACTTTTCTTCATTTGTTTTGTATCTACTGACCTGGTTAAAGGGGGACTTTAGTGGTCCACCGATATATGATAGAGGTCGGAGAGGTTCCTACAGAAACTTTTAGAAAGGATATCTTCGGGAAGACCTAAGGTCCTGAATTTCTTTCAGAGTTATGAAATACAAAACAACGTCTTATTTATCCCTTTCCAATATTTCATTTTATTAGAACATATCAGATGGTACTTGAGAGTGTACAATTTACATTAAAAACCAATTACTGGGTGGATATGTTCAGGAACCATACGATGTCCATAGATCAAATAATACGTATCACAAATTTCCATAACGATTTCTTTAATTGAGTCCGGGACTTAATCCTTACCCAAAGAGAGAAAAAGTCAAAAGACTTTTATTCTTGGTTAAACGGATTAAAGTTAAATACCAGGTAAGGACCGTTTACATTAGCGAGACTCATATTCTAGAACGAAAAGGTACTTAAAAGAATCCTTGAGTGTCCAATAGTACAGAGAAAAAGGGGAAGTTTTGGGAAAGAATACCATAGACCGTGAAGACACATGGCCCACTTTTCTCTCAACTGTTCCACCGTTTTGCTTTAACGGTAGAAAACACCAGTCGGTCGCGCCACTCGTAAGCCGGGGAACTCCATAAAAACACGTCGAAAAACCTCTTCGTAACGGAGCAGAGGTGACTTGACTATTGCTACTTTGAAGTTAGGGACAATGGAAGTTAGTAAAAGAATAACACGGTGGAGTTACTGAAAAGAAGTTAAGGTCAAAAGACCGTGACCCAGACCGTCTCTGATCCCTTTTTTCTTACGAAATCCACACACAACGTGACTTGAAGTGAAAATTAAGGGACATTTACAAGTTAGACTTCAGAATAAGTCTCTTTTTAACACAAGTACAAACACCGGTTTTCCTTACGTCTTTTCACTGTCTACATTCTACTCTCTTCTCCGTCGGAAATTAGTAAAACAACAGTTTCGTCGAAACCTAGCAGGAAACTACTTTCGTGAAAGGGAGTGACGAATACCTTTTGATCTCTGAGCAAGAGAACGGGAAACGTCTAAGGAATGGGTCCGTCAAATTTAGGACGTGATTTATACTTTGAAGATTTGGGATCTAGGAACAATGTCTTATAAGGTCAAATACAATTTAGTAAGTATAACACCTTCTTAACCTAGAGACGAGATTGACCCATCTCTGAGGCTACTGAGTCAAATGTGTATTAGGAACATCTTACCTACCGTTGTAAACCGTTTGGGGTCACTGGTTCCTCGAGCAGAAGTAGACGCTAACCCGGTTAACGTAAAGTGTCTCTGCGATTCGTAATTTCGTATATTACAAATGTTTCATTTTCGGAAAAGAGGGAATTAGGGACGTACGGACATTAATTCGTCCTCTCAATTAAAATACATTTAGTACGTAATGACATTAACCCGCGTTCACTTGTAAGTACATGTAGAATAAATTTTCTCTTTATATTACAATAATACACCTACGACCACGTCACTTCAGAGTTGGGAGACCCCCTGCAACTGTTGCAACGGCCGACAAATGTTCCGAACCAGACCCTCGAATTAATATTCAGCGACCCAAGACAACCACGACAGGACACTTGTCACCTCGGTGCACGAAAGTCTTTCAGATTTTCCACCTTGTGACCCCAAAGAGAAGGATAAAGAGGGAATTGAAGGTCAAATAGCTCGGTAGCAAAAACAGAAAGATGAGTTGAAAAGTCTGGATTTCTTAGGAGAGGTTACCAAACGAGGAGAACCGTCAAGACTGGACATAAAGGGGTCTGTCTGATGTCTACCAAACAGAAGACATCCGTCCCCGACCAGACTTCGTCTGGTCGGAAAAAAGCGTGTAAAAAAGATTCCGACGAGTCCCGACGAAATTCCAGAATTTCGTCCTAAAAGAGAACGTTCACATCGGTCTAGTCTATCGTGAATGCACTACCGGTGACGTGACGATATCGTCCTCTGTCTCCCGAGCGGAGACCCACCCCTCCTATGCGATAAGGAAACAAGACACAGCTCTCTCGTCTAGGTCACGAAACGTTGTTCGAACAGGTCGTCTTATATTTCTTAGACTAGACGTATAGAACTCCAATTCTTAACACTCCTTCTTTTATACGTTTATTGTCCTGAAAATAAAATTTGTAAAGAAGAGGAGTGGGCCTCCGGACTTGTTAGTAGAAACCGCATTACGGAACCGGAGTAAGACGGACCGAACGGTTCGGTCGAGGAGTGGAGGGTTGGGACATGTGTGTCGTCCAACCAGAAAACTCTGAAGTCCCGCTCTCTGGAAGGGTCCCGTGGTGGAAGGACTGGGGACGAGTGAACGACGGTGGTGTATGCGGACATCAGGACGAATTTACGAAATCTACACGAAGAAAAATTCCCTGATATACTTACTTGGTAGAGAATGTGAGGACAAGGGTATTGACGGGGGAAGGAGGGTTAGGTCAACAACCGACAGAGGAAGGGAGAATGGAAGGGGGTCGACAAATAAGGAGAGAGTCGAGAAAGAACGAGGAAACGAAGAAGGGGTAGGGGGTATAACACAAAAGAGTGAGACTCCAGAATGAACTTTAAGGTAACCAGGTCTCCAATATCTAGATTTGTCTACTTCATTGAAGATCGATTCTTAAAAAAAAAAAAAAATGTCATTAATCCTCCATTCACACAAGGGATCACCGGTATCGTAAAAGAGAAGTAGAAACAAGAATATTTCTTTAGGGAACTGTATGGTGTATCATTTCGGACAATCTTCTTGTTTACCAGAAATGTCCAGATTAAGTAGGTTATTATAAGTCACGAAAAAATATCATCGATTGAAGTCGTGTGAACTACACACCATGATTAAATACGTAAGGAAATTCACTATATTATAAGAATACGATAAAAATTAATTAGTCAGAACACGAGTTCGAACTTTCAACCAACGTTCATGGAAAGTCATGTTAGTCCTATATATAAAAAATTATTTATTTTTTATTATTCATGATATTAATAAATTACACAATAAATTTACAATAAATTTACATAAATTTCACAATAAATTACGACGAGAAAATATGATGGACGACCAAGACTTGGTTCAACTAACGGAGTCAATTCCGGTCACTCACTGGATAATGAGTATCGTATGTTCCTCCCTTCTTCTCGGGTCACACCCTTTGTCGTGTCTCCAATTATGGGAGTACTCGACTGCAATTGACGTTACACTTAAAAACATCGTTACTGTCGAAACCGTACTCATGGAACTTCGATTTACTGCCACTTTACCGGTTTGGGAAGAGATCTGATCCTTAATGTCTTTCCGAACACCAAGAACGACAAATCAACGGTTCAGTATAGGTTGAGAAACACTGGGGTGCCTGTATCGGATGGTCCGAGGGTGTTTCACTTTTCTCTTTGTTTTGTAGGAGTACCACTCACCTCCCATTTCGACCAGATCGTAGAGATCTAGATGAATCTAAGTTCGACTATGTCCCTGTTAATTCCTCTTTGAGACCTCTACTCCAGTGTACGAAACCTACCTAAACCTCTGACTCTTATCGAATGGTTATCATACACACGACCCTGACCTTCCCAGGGAACATTTATCACACCCTGTACCACCCTTTTATCACAACACTCCTGTTTCTTTCTATTCGTACGTTTGTCTACCGAATCTCTAGGAGTAGATTTGAAAAACTTCCGGAGTGACTAAACGTTGACTTGTACTAACTTTGAATGTGTTCTCGGTGTGGTATATAGACACAACCATTCAACACGAATTTACTGACACTTCGAGACATCGAATAATAATACTTGTAAGTCAAATAATTTTTAAGAAAACAGAATATTTTTGGAGTTACATGTAAGTGGTTATGATAGACTTTCCTATATACAGTTGTGGAACCACAAATAGAAAACAGCCACTCTAATTAAATACACAAACCGAATAGATGTAAAAGATTAAAACGGTCAATTGGTTCACAATAAATACGTTAGATAAATAATGATTAAACGACATGACACCACTGTCAAACCCAGTAATGAGAGACGAAACAAAAGTATCGGACCGAATATTTTTCCAGAAACAAAAGTTCCAGATTCGGGTCCCTATACACCGTCTCTTCACAAAATGGTCTCCTACCTCCGAGGTACTCCACTTCCCTTTTCCACCAACCTAGACCTCTTCGCCTCCTTTGGACCGTTCCCCTCTGTGGGGACCCTCCGTCCGGTGTCTCGGTAGAGGTTTACGCGGGACGTCTTACCCAACTGACGAGTTCCTACGCGCGACTCTTCGGCGGCGGAGGTTCTAGTGACCCCCATTTCGGAGAACGTCTTCCTCACGGAGACGACTTAGTCCTTCTGACCGCCCAAATCGTCACCGTCACCCTGGTGACCCTTATCTCTTGACCCTGACGGGGTCCGGAGAGAGGGGGGAGAGGATATTACGAACTATAACCCGAGAGTCATTGAGACTTAATCCAAGAATACGATCTAACTCAAACCAATGTAAGGGTTTCATTCTCCTGTTCATTTCGACTAAAAACAGATCTAACTCCGACCTTCTTCCGGACGGAGACTGGACCACCCAACGTGTAGTAGGGGCGGAAGGACTACAACGGAAGTTTCCCGGAAAGAGTAAATGTATAAGTGCGTATCCAATAATTTTTTTTTGTTATGGCAATGGAATATATTAGGAAGTGTGAAGTATATTATGCCTACGAGTATATTTCCATAGTTAATTAAGTCGCTTTCCAAGAACACTAACTATAGGTCTACTAATTAATACATTCACTTTGTAGAGGAGATTAACTCCTCGTCGTTGTCGACCACGTCACGACGTACCAAAGCCTTTTACCTTCATCGGAGACTTCTATTTGTAATCATCTCTCAGATTACACTGAAACTCTATTAGAGACAGTATAAAGTCATGAGACATGACTGAAAAGGATCTCCTTAGTACTTTAACTTCTTAAACCGGAACGTTTCAGCGACGTTATAACTGAGTGAGTAGGACACGGATCTTTGTGTACTCTCCGAATTGTGATACACGAAATAGTCTGGAGAAAATTTCACTTTCGTACTAGTGAGGAGAACAAGCCTGTACTACGGTCACCTGGATAAACTATTTTTTTCCTCCTGGTCATAAAAATTTGAGATATAACAAAACAAAATGGTCTTTGTCGAGAGAACAGGACTTTCTCTGTTCTTTACGAGGAAACTCACTTACACTAATGAACTAAGGAAGATTAAGATTGGTATACTGAGGGTAATACGGAATAAATTGACTACTGTATACCAAAGAGGAAGGATTAATGAAAATGTTGTTTATAAATAATATAGGGATTTTTTATTAAAGACATGTAACCTTCAAGTGTGACACATACAGAAACAAGATGCGTGTTGTACCTGAAGGAACGAATAGAGAATATTGTCAATGTGACTCACACCCTTCGTAAAAAGAGAACTAAAAATTTATGTTCCGTATTTCATTAATCCACTGAACGGGTTCCAATTCATCAAGTAGTTCACCTTAAATCTGACCCTGGGTAAACACAGACCGGAGTCTCCGGTTCAAAATTTATGATGGGAGAGGAACTTCCCTGGGTCAGGGGGAGTTTGAGTCAGTAGGATATGGAGTAAGATAAAAATTAAAAAATTTATCTCAAATTTCGAGAGATCGAAGACCCACAACACCTGACAATAAACTAATTAGGAGTGGAGGTGAAGACGATCTTATACTTGGACTCACATCTCTAGAGAGGTGAAGTAACGATGTCTTGTCGTGGATCTTACCACAGACCTTACCGTATCCGTACAAACAGGTTATTTACCTTCATTAACCGTCCTATAACCAAAAGACGGAAGATCAAGGGTCCGATTCTCTTTCTGAATGTACCTTTTAATTCCTTATTGTACTTTTCATGGGATTGTCCTTCTGTCGATTCCTTTAGTGTCTCCGGAACGACTATTCGACAATGAACGAGACTCATAATACCTCTCTTCTTCCCGTACCTCTCTCGTTCTCTTCATCTATTTTAGAGTCTTCGTTCTTCAGCCCCAAACACACCTCTTACTTCTTCAGTAGGATACACAGAGTGTCGGACACTTCTCAGTGTAATGAGTGGGACCTCCAAGGAGGACGTCCCAGGGGTTCCTGCGACTCGGTCGTCAATAGTATCGGAAATAATGTGAGAAATATGAAGTAATAAATGGAGGGTCAGAGTGGTTACTCCGACGTTCTAGAAACTACGTTCCTTGATACTACTAAACTAGGGCAAATCTGTCCCTGAAACGGAATAAAAACAGAAGAGTATCGAATAATACCACGACCATGAACCACCGGGAGTCATGGACATAACCCAGTCAGTAAAAGCAAATCAGTACACACTTAGAACACTGAGGTACCTGATATCGGGTGGTCCGAGGAGACAGGTACTCTAAAGGGTCCGTTCTTATGACCTCACCTAACGGTAAAGGAAGAGGTCCCTTAAAAGGACTGGATCCCTAGTTTGGGTACAGAGGACGTAACGTCCGTCTAAGAAATAGCTAACTCGGTACTTCCTTCGGGTCATGTATTTACACGACACGAATCAGTAAATCAGTACAGGTTGAGAAACACTGGAGTACCTGGTATCGAACGGTCCGAGGAGACAGGTACTCCTAAGAGGTCCGTTCTTATAACCTCACCCAAGAATACGAGAGTCCTCTAGAAGGGAAGGGTCCCTAGTTTGGGTGCAGAGGGCGTGACGTCCGTCTAAGAAATGATAGATTCGGTGGTCCCTTAAGGTCATGTACATATTACCTATTATTTACCTGTTACTTACTTAATCGCCACTTACTTCCTTACTCACTTACTGTACGGAATTATCGTCAAACAAATTTTTCTCAAAACTTAAATTCAACTCGTCGTTTTTATCGATTACACCAGAATCCATCTTATTGTTTTCATATCACGGACCAAAGACTCATAGATCTTAGAACCTTAAAGTCTCTAATCTTTACTACCCCTTTGACTCTGATCTGTACACTCTACTGAACGAGTATCAAGGTAGGGTTTAAACACCAGTTTCATCCTAAACGTAAAACTCTAGTACTGAGTCAATTTAAACGAAAGATGTTCAAGATCATATAAGACACGACCAGTCTGGTGTTGACATCGTCCGACACGTTAAGACTCGATATGTGAATTTCTATATATCGACGTTTCATCGTAGACAGGTTCCTTCCTACTACGTCTACGATCCCCTTCCACCTTTGGTATAGTGTACTTCTACTCTACTTCTGTCATACCTATAAAGTGGATCTCTTCTTTTACGAATGTTTCTCAATCTTACATGAACGGTTTCACTCACCCTTTTGTATCATATAGACAAGATTATAAAATTTTATATACAGTAAGAAGGAAACGAGGTCTCCTTTTTGTCTTCGGTACACATCTTCGGTATTTCTTTATTTAAAGTTGAGTTATACTTTTTTTACAAGAGTTTTAATCTTAACTGGTTCTTATTTTAAGGTTCACTATTATATATACGTTCTTCTCCCATCTACTAATACAGTCCTACTCTAACACTCAAACAAATCTCCTCTCCAGTATAAAATCAACATAAAGGGATTCTGGAACTTAATACGGACCAAACCAAAATCAACGAGTCAGTACAGGTTGAGAACACTGGGGTACCTGACGTCTTGTAGTCCGAGGAAACAGGTACCCTAAAGACTCCGTTCTTATGATCTCACCTAATGGTAAACGAAGAGGTCCCTTAGAAGGGTTGGGTCCCTACTTTGAGCGTAGAGGACATGTACAGAGGAAGTAACGTACACCTAAGAAATGGCGACTCAGTGGTCCCTTCAGAGACCTCTTACGGACCGTGTATTATATACGAGTGAATTCTAAACAATACGTAGAAAATTTTTCTTAAGAAAGTACCCAACCCACTCGTACCTTCACTTATCCTTATATGACATAGTACTTGATTTCCCGAAAAGATTGTGAATCCAAATACTAGGAAACTACCCGTTTCATTACATAGTTATAAATTACTTCGTTCAGTAAAGTACGAGAATGTTCATTTTCAGTCACCTTAACAACAAAGGAAGTTTGAGACCTTTCGGGACACTACAACGTAAAAACAAGGAGGGAATCCTCTTCCTTTCCAAACGATGTTGGGGACAGAATGTTTTTCCACTAGTGTCGATCAATATAGAGACATGGACCGCTACTTTGATTTTAAGGTACACCTTCAAATTTATCTGCAACAAACATGTTTATCGGATGCTGGTTAAAAACCTTTGTACACTTACTACCAATACGGATATCTAAGTGTGAAAAGGTTCACTACTGATTGGATCTTTTCGTCTAAAAAGTCTCAGGATTTAGGATAAATCCGACAGTGGAAATTTTTTACAAAATTGTTTATAGAATTTATAGTGAAGTCCTTTGAATAAAAAGTGACTTATAAAATAAAAGTCTTACATAACCAAACTGTAAACAGGAAAAAAAACACACACCGGTGTTTTCACAGTAAGGAAAGTCATATACGTCTCCAGTAAACTTCCTCTGTTTCTTTCGAAATAAATCTAATGACACAATCGGTGTCTTTCGTCATTTTTTGATTTATTATTCCGTTAATAAACTAAACAATAAAAGAAGAATAAGGAACTCTTAAAAATGTCAAATAAAAAAGGTTTTACCAGTACGGATAAATATACGAGTTTTTAGATATACCTAAAAGGTGATTCCAGAAAGTATACGATACCCTAATTAAAAGTAAGAATAGTAAATATATATAAATATATATATATGTATATATATTGTAAATAGACAAAAATACTTTATAATAGTAGAATCAAGGTAAAGTTTATTACGACGACGTATCAATAAGTACTCCATAAACCAATACTAAGATTGAATAAAAATTTCTTGGTATATGATATTTATATCGTTCCACGAAGACTCTTAAGTACTAAACCACAATGGGTAAATTACTACAATAATTTCAAAAAGGGATCAACAATTAAGGTACGTGGATTTACCTTATCTAAAACACGAGACACGTAAGGATTATACATCGAACAAGTCCTGGAAAGTCTATATACGTGAATTGACCCTCTCAGATTCTATAAAGGGTTTATTTTTGGTTACAGAAAAAAGGGAGAGGAAATACTCAATATTTTGTGAAAAGGAGGGGAAGAAGAAACTAAATTAAATATACGGTCTCTAAAAAGACGAGACCCCTACTTTTACCTTCTGGTCCCTTCTTTCAACTACTTTGTCTCTACTAAGTTTCTAGACTTTATAAAATAGGAGTGAGCTATATTTCATTTAATAAAAAAGAGAAAAGGTTATTGGTAGTAAAAGGAACTAGAACCTTAGTGAGTTTTGGATCGGTGACTCAGGACATATTTGGTTACGAAACAAAGTTCTACACCTCTTTCTATTTTATGACTATAGACATGTCTCCATAATCGAACTAATATAAATGTCAATACTCTGTGGCGTTTAAATTCTTACGGTTAAAAAAGAGTAGTGACTCATAAATAATATATATTGTTTATGTACCCTTTCTTTTTTGATATAACACACTATATTTATCAAATAAATGTAATGTCTTTTTTGTAGTTCTGTTACATATGATAAAGTTTATATAGGTATGTATTAGTTTATATCGACATCATGTACAAAAGTAACCACATCTAATGGTGTTTACGTTCCGTTGTACACATCTAGAGAACAGAATAAGAAAACAGATATTATGACATAACACATCAGGTTCGAAAGCCATCAGGTCGGTGACACGTTGTACGAGGGAAATCTAATTGGAGCACCTGCGAGAACAACACAACAGACTTGACATCACGGGACATAAAACGAAGACAGACACTTAAGACAACGAAGACCCCGTAAAGGATCTTCCAGCCTTTCAAATGTTTAGAATCAGGTCACGATAATGATGGACTTCAGGTCAGGGTGTTTTTGTCTCACTTCAACATCTAATTCGTTCAATAATTTTATAAAGTCTACATTCTTAAATAATAATCGTCTTCGACCTTAATAAAACATTTTCCAAAGACCAAAACAAACAAAAACGAAGAGGAACGTCAACAGAAATTCGCAGATAATTCCTCTTGACTTCTTGTCTGCACCTTCAAGTTCTCCTTATGTAAATGGATCAGGAATTGACGAATGAGTAATTCCGTATTTCTTACTGAGTCGTGTTACGTTAGTTCGTTCACACTCGGGTAGATTGGAGTGCAACTTCCAGAAGTTGTTGAAATATAAAATTTGCAGGGTTCCCACTTATAATATAACTGTAAAGTTACGATTTTCAAATTTACAATAGTTTGGTCTCTTACTCGGTTGACAATCATATCCTAGACATTACTTTTCCCTATAACAAAACCAAGTCGGATTGTAGTAAAAACATACACTTGTCATATTCGATCTCTGTATTTAACCATGACTAATAAATCGAAGATATTTTTCGATTATGAGTTTAGTAAATTTCTCGAGACATGAAAATACTATATCGTTACGAAACTACTATGTTTATTTTTATTATTATATCTCAAGTATATTTTAGTATAATATTGTCGGATATCTCATAGTCTTTTACGTATAAGTATATATACAAGTATATACTTATTTACATATATCATATATCTATATACTAAAACCCTCCCTTCATCTAGACAGTTTTACTTGTACCTCGACCTTCGGTGTAAGGAGTTTTCATTTTTCTTCTATCCAAACAAAAGTGTACCTTTCACTTTTGTCTACACACGGAATTTTTCATCGGTCGGATTACACCCCGAGTTAAATCCAATAGAACTTACCGTCTTATGTTTGTAGTACTGGTCACTTTCCCCGTCATACTCACTATTACTTTACATGTTCGAGACTATAATCCACTGGATCTGAAGTAAAGACGGGACTAACGAGTGGACACATGTGAGTCGTTGAACGACTGAAGAGTATGGAGTCTGACGGACAGAACTTTTACCCCTATTAACAAGGGAGAAGTATTTCAAAAGTGTACATATAAGTGACTCACACACACATATGTATATACTGTGTGTATGTGTCTGTGTGTGTGTATCTCTGTGTGTTAAAGACCCCTCTATTCCTGGGATACATAGAGTCAACAAAAATAATACATACCTTTATTTTGATACTGCTTATTCTGAAAATTTGTAGACGAGTTCGTAACTTTCAAAACGTAAAAACAATCATGTACTTCATCGTTTAGTTTAACAACTCTAATCTAGATAATGTATACTTAAAGTAAAAAGTATACGACTATAACGAATCTATAATCTTCCGAGTTCTGGGAACCTCATTATACCGTGTGGAAGGACACAAATCTACGAAAAGATAGAAGAGAAAATGTGACTCACAAAAACCAAATTCAATAAAAATGTGAGGGGTCTTAGATAAAATTACATTAGGTAACTGAGTGAACCGTAGATTTGTACTCTCAGCTCAACTACTTGAGTTGAACCAAAGCTCATCGTGTCTCGAGGGCAGTTACTAGAAGGGAATTCGGAAATCCGGTCCCTTCCTAAATACTTGGCGTAAAACAGAAAAAGTTCTCGTTTACGGTGTGAGCAGAAGTTTCTTCTATCGTACTATGTCTATGACTCTGTATAATCCTGAAAATAAGAGCTGTCTACCCTATGAAAATAAAAGAACAGAAGACTTTTATTAAAGAACCCTTTGTAAAACTAAATGACATTTCGACGTGTTTGCTAACTTTCAGATTTACGGAACACTTAAACCGTCTTTGGAACTTTTTGAAGGAACCTTGAGAAGAGAACTCGTCTCACTTTAGTCTAGTCTTGTCTCATAGAAGTTATTGTAAAGACCAATCTGGTCCTGTATTTATTATATGTAAACCAGACCTTAGATAAAGAACCAATGGTACTTAAATGTGTGATGACTTCAATTCGTGAATGGGTCGGAGACAGGAAATGAGGTTCGGGTCTCAGTCTCTAATCATTAATAAGCAAAAAAAAAGACAACTTTGACCTACTCTAGAGACATAAAGAGAGTTGGGTTGAGAGGTCCTTTATTAATGACAAACTAACAAGACCCCAAACTATACTTTTGACGAACACTTTAAACGACACACAAAGGTACATAGTTTTCAAAAGTACATGATGTTGTACTAGTAAGAGTCATATTAATAAAAGAAACTTAAAACACTAATTTCAATAAAACGATTCAATTCTATTTTTACATAAACAATAAATATGGTTTATTCAATTTTTACCAATATGGACTCTCAATATGAATCTTTATATTCATGATATTCACTCTCGATATTAAATTATAAAAAGATCCAAAAGATATTTTAGATAAGACTAGAATAAACCGTGCGACTCCAGAAGGGTTGGGTGCCTAACTTAGACCCAGAAGACGTAACGTCCACCTAAGAAATGGAAGACTCGGTGATCCCTTCGGACTCATTCCTTTACGACCAGTAAATTTGTCAGACAATCATCAGACTTACTTCTGACTGAAAAATATCAATTTTCATTTCTCGTATAAATTTGTTTCTGACCGTAATGTGTAATCTTCTCCTTTCTTTTCCGGAAACGAATCTTTTATTTATTAGGAGTAGTTTTACGTTTTTATTCCTTTTATTAAACATGGTGAGGTCGTACTTGTAGTAACAGAAAGGTAAACCGATAAGTTTACAATACTACTTCTTTATCCTGAGGTCTCTTACCTACCAACACCTCAGATGTTTCCCTGAACCTTAATCTCACTAGACTGAGTCTGTTCCTCCTTACTACATAGGGAAATACACCCACTGGTGACTCATATCGATGACTGGAACACTACGTTTCTTGGTGGTGTGTCTACTGCCGTTAGACTTAG